>OY748296.1:7784203-8092425 GCA_963556515.1 Nudaria mundana
ATTACACACCCACAATTTGCCAGTATTTTTAGTCCCACGTAATAGGGGGCAAGCCTATTGCCGTCACCGGGCTGAATGCAAAATGCCGGAATGAATTTAATAAAAAGTACCAGCTGTATTGTAATTTTGATGAAAATTTGAAACCCGTTGCCTTGCGATGAAATGTTGATGAAAGGCAAGAAAATCTTACGTGCCAGCCGCTATGGCACAGCCAATTAAAGTCCTGGGCATCTCGGACTATTTATATATTTTGAAAACTCTTTCACTAATATGTAGCTACATTATCCCTGAATGCTATAGGCCACTTTTTTAGCCTGGTCCTAATTAAAAGTTGTGTTCCTGTAGAAATTGGGAAAAAGTAAATTAAAAGACGCGAGCGGAGCCGCGGCAAGCAGCTAGTAGTTTACTTTATATCGAGTAAATATTTGTCGCCCACACTTTTTTAATATTTTAACTTTATCTATAAAGTTATTTATCCAGTAACTTTTTATTTTTATTTATTTTTATTCAGTATATTTTTTGGAGAACCCTTGGGAAATGTATCCACAAGCTCCTGGTAAACAGAAAATTGTATAGCTGCGTGGGTTAACGGCATTTTTCAGTTATGCTTAAGAATGAAATCGTGGTATAAAGTAATCAAAAACATTCATCTAATATTCACCTAAAAAGTAGTACCTATATAAAACTGTTGCATTAGGCAAGCGGCGAACCCACTGAAAAACTAAAATGACTGACCAATCAGTGAAAAACGCTTCGTGTAACTCGGATAAACGCTTCGTGTATAAATAGATTTAACAATGTGAAAAATGTATATTTTTTCATTTTGAAAAATAGTTAGTTGAAGCTTAAGATCTGATAAGTATTATGCCGCGAAAACTTTTTTGAATTCGATCAAAACTCGGCGAGATAAAAAATGTTGAATGTGACCATTTTTGCGCTTTAAAATGGTTGTAACCTCTTTAAAACGCATTTTTTCGAAAAAATCACCAAGTAAAAAGTGTTCTATTTTGCCCGTTTTACCCTTAGAAATCATCTTCAATATAAAAACCAACTTTTTATCAGTTTACAAATTGATAACAATTAATAGCCCACCGGCACAGATTTTGTTTTACCAATCTACGCCTTTTGGTCGAAGGTTTACAAAAAGTACAAATTTGTGTTGGGGAAATCACATTTTCACTGATTGGTCAGTTACTTTCATTTCTAAGCACTTTTTCGGGGGTTTGCCGCTTGCCTACATAGGGTATTAGAACACAAGTATATTTTAAAGAAACGAGTCTTGGCAGGTTTATTTATAGTATCCTACGAGTGTTCTAATACTCAATTATGTGCAGTTCACGTCTACTTCCCTGAAGGCGTAAGCGAAACATATTATTCGCCCACTTTTTGATAGTCACTTTGCTGGTCCACGTTTATAAGGTGGCAAACCTATTGCCGCTAAATCCGGCACATTTTGGCAATTAATATTGAACTTATTGAGAATACTTTACACTTAACCTCCAAAATCCATAAGCGGCAGTGACCCCAACGAACGCTATCAGACAAATTACTCGACTAATCAATCTAGATTTTAAAGAAATTTTGGAACAACTATTGATTAACTATTAGATAATAAATAACATCGAACCGTAGCTAATGAAATACCAACTTTACAAATATTCTTCTGACTGAGCATGGCTCTATAAATAAACGTCCATACATAATTAATAAGGTTTCGAATAACTTCTACAAAAGAAGAATACAATAATGTACGAGTATAAGTAAATTTAAAATTAATGTACCTTCGGGGAACTTAGTCTATGGCTTTTGTACTATTAGATTAGTTATACCTACGTATCCAGGTTGTGATCAATGATATTTCCGAAATTATTTCTCGACACAGTTGTTTTTAAATAAAGGCTCGAAGAAAAAAGAGGGGCTCGTGGTCTAGTGGTAATCGACAATATTAATACATTGCAAAGGTTAAGCAACATCTAGTCAGGCCGGTCTTAGGAAGGGTGACCATTTCTTAGGACACTGAGACCCCTCCGTGCCTCGGAGAGCACGTTAAGCCGTCGGTCCCGGGTGTCATACGAACATCTATGGCAGTCGTTAGGGGTAGTTGGAGCCCTTAAAAATCCAAACGGTCTAACTACAGAACTTCGATATGGCCCATGGGTTGTGAAGGTCAGACGGCAGTCGCTTCACGGAAAATATCGAAGTTCAGCCGAATCACAGTTAGACTGGATAGCCGACCCGTTGGGGTCGGCTATCCAGGAGTCTCAAGTCCTAAGTTGGGAAAAGGCTCGGTGAATGATGAGTTGTTTTTAAATAAAGTTGATTTTATCTTGTTTTACGATCCCTTCCACCTTAAGGTTGCCTGGAAGAGATCGCTATTAGCTATAAAACCGCCCTTGTACATTTAGTTGTTATAAAGTATATTTTATTGTATTTTTCTAAACTGTGGTGTACAATAAAGAATAATATGTTATGTCATGTTATGTTATGACACCAAGAACAGAGTCTAGTAGGTAACAATAATTATTTTAACATATCTTTAGCTCCTGTCGTTGTGTCGTTTTTAAAGATTTCAAAAAGAAGCAGGTTCTGTATTGATCAGAATCTTTTTGTCTAATAAAAATAAGACACACAAGGTTTTAAGGAACCGTCGTGGGATTTCAGTTAACTCAGATACTCGTATAAATGTGGGGCTACGAAATGCTTTAGACCATTGCATGCGCTGATCTTAAAATAGAATTGTTGTACTAGACTGTAGTAAGTAGCACTTACTGCCCACACTTGGTAACCGGATAGTGGGCTTCATTTCACCAGTCCGCACTAGTAATAACTCTAACACTTCTCACTCAAAAACTTCTGTTTTTTACTAGAATTAGTTAAGGTAATCGTAGCATATCGTATTATTTTCTTCGGGTGCTCCGGGAACTTATCACCTATAAAAATGCCAATCACACCTCGTTTTTCGATTAATTTTGAGCATATTGGTCCCCACATAGCATTGGAGCACAGGACACATTAAAGCTATATTTGATGCGATGTGGAGAAAATTTCCAGAATCTATTGGGAAAGAAGTACTTGGTACTAGAAATTTGACTTAGAAGGTTATTCCTTAATTAATTTCCTTAGTTAATTGAACCTCAAGCCAGAATATAAATATGGTAACTGTATTTACTGATGAATAGAACAAAAAATCTAGAAACTAAACCACTAGGTGTTATAAGCTTAAAGACTACGTAGTATAAGTTTAATAATGTCTAAGTAATGTAAGTACGACAATGTGTATTTTTATTTTATATATTTTTTTGGACATTCTCACACAACGTTATCTAGCCCAAATAAAGCTAATATAATCTTCTGCTATGGGATCTAGACGACTGATAAACATACTTATATATTTCTAAATAGATACATATTATACATAGAAGTCACCCAAACTCCGAAACAAATATTTGTGGATCACACAAATATTTGATTCGACCCGGAATCGAACCTGGGGGACCTCGGGGACGGCAGTCGTATACTCATACCACTGCGCCACCGAGGCAGTTTTAGTAAGCATGAGTACCTTTATTGTCTCTACATACATAGTCTCCTGCCGTCTCTTATCGAGAAACTTTGTTGTGTCTTTTTACTTTGTCTTAAATGTATGTGTTGTTCAAAGTCTTTCAAATTTATTTACCGTAAATTGTGTTATCAAATTCATTCGAGGTGACCCTGGATAGTTGTTTGCCTGACAAATGTAGGTTCTACCTATTTCTGACATTTCAACCGGATTAACCAAATCCTTTAGCGAAACAAGCCCACTCTCTTTCTTATAATATTCGTTAGAAACAATGATTAAAACAAAATTACAAGCAAAATCATGGTGTATAAAATGCTTCTGTCTAACCTGGGTGAAAAACCCGTGATTGAAGAATAATTATGTTCGCACGTAAATAAGTTTCTTATCAAAAACATCGCACTTTTTAGGGTTGCGTACCTAAAGGGTAAAACCCTATTACTAAAACTTCACGCTGTCTCTCATGAAATGTGATAGTTGGACAATTTAAATTTTCAGAGATGATGTATTTTTATTACCTCTATTACAAAAAATACAAAAAAAACAGAATACAATAAATATTTAAGGGTGATATTGTCGTTTTAGTACGGAACCCTTTGTATGCGACTCCCACTTGTCGGTTTTTAAATGTTTGTCGTATCTTCTCATACAAAGACGATCTTTGCTTGATAATGGCTAAAAAGTATGTACACAAACGGTTGGCATTGTAACTGCGACCGGTGTTATGCATCGAGCTAGATATTTTATGTGTTTAATCTGTTATGAAGAAACAAGGCCATGTTTGTTGTCTGAGAACGTTCCCTTAGGTTTTTTATCAATGAGATTCCTTTTAATACTTCTCGCATTCGCGAATTTAATTAACAAACCCCATCGTTGTAGGTTTGTACTGTAAGTAAAAGTCTGTAAAACCACTGATAAGGTTTTTGTGACATTAGCACGTTCAAACTAAGAAACGTTTCTATGAATATCTCAGGCTGGAAATTAAAATGTAGAAAAAAAATTTTGCGCCCAACGTGGGGCTCGAACCCACGACCCTGAGATTAAGAGTCTCATGCTCTACCGACTGAGCTAGCCGGGCTTGTAAAGGACGCTCAAATTAGAGTATTCGTTTCTAGAAACCCACAGTTTTATTGTATTTATTTATGATCTGTTATTATTATTTACACTGGGGTCATGGGGTCCGAGTGCTCGCCGCCTTTATAGAGACATTGCTAAACGCCTAATCGATGCTTCTCAGGACCAGAAGGCTGGCCATTTTCTGGCCCAAAGAATAAGTATCGCCATCCAACGTGGCAATACAGCCAGCATTCTGGGAACCTTCCCAGTCGGCAATGACGCGGAGGATTTTTTAAACGATATTTTGTAATGTAAATATTTTTAGTCTATAATTATGTATATTTATGATCTTGTGTAGTTTGTTTGTAAACAAATGTGCAAATTACGTTTATAAGACTACCTATTTATAAAACATATAGATACATATATATGTAAATAAATAGGTATTATTATACCTACATACTTAAGTTACTAATGCCCTAACTATAATTTAATAGCGCATAATTAACATTGAGATTCCATGTAAAATTTTATTGTACAATTATTATTACGAAATAAATTTATTATTATTAAAAAAAAAAACAAACTTCAAAATATTCGATTATTCTCTAGAGACGCGTTTGTAAAAAAAAAGACAGGGGCAAACTCGTCTTTCACATACGACGTATACCACGCATTATGACATTATAAAAGATAATCGGCAAAGGGACGGCGATGCGACGGACAGAGTGTATATTAGAGTATAGTATTCTTATATCTGTCACTATGCGAACGTAATGAATAAACACAATTCTCTTCTACACAATGCTATATCTACTTTATTTCTTCTGGTTCTGGGTCGACTTAATGGTTTCGAATGACAAGGTCTAGTTGTGTTAAAAGTAAATAAAATAGTCGTAAGTATAATAATAATATTTTAGAGGTACATAACCTATAATTATTTTTATGTCACCTGAACTCGTTGCAACAATGCAAACCGCCCCACCGTTAAATGTCGTGATAACCAGGAAATGCAAAGTGTGATATAATTACGTTTTTAAATAAACAACCGTTACCGAACCACGTGGTTGTCAAGCAGGGTTAACACAGCCAGTTAAGGGGGTATATATTTCCACAAAACGGCACTTAATTCACAAATACAACGTAGCTGGTTGTGCTCATCATGAAACGTCAGCTGCGTGACGTCCAGAGCAATAAACCAACTACCGTGACCTAGTCCACGGTAGTTAGGTCACGTGACCGATATTATCTCCGACGTCGATCGAATTTAGCCGCAACTGCCACGTTAATTAATCTCCTAACTGTGGATTCAGATCGGATGTTTAACTTCTTTTTAATTATTGTTATTATCACTCATTCTGTTCGACAGATCCGTACAGTGTGGTAGTTGGTAGCAATTCGTGGCAATAAGGAGATTAACAGTATCGCGGACGTCGCTATTGACCCACATAGGACTGCTATACCTATACTTATCAATAGCGTGCCATTTATTTTATAAAATTTAATGTTCTCAAAGTTTATGTAGTTCATCAAAGTGCTATCCTTACTACTGGAACAGATTGAACTTAACTTATAATGTAAAAAAAAACATATATTTATAATATGTAGGTACCTATGCATTCCGAAATATATAAGTATGTTTATCAGTCGTCTAGATCCCATTGCACAAGCTTAAATTAGCTTAATTTGGGCGAGATAACGTTGTGTGAGAATGTCCAAAAACATTCATTTATTTATTGTTTATTTATAATGTGTGTCCGGTGACGGCAATAGGCTTGCCCCCTATTACGTGGGACTAGAAATTCTGGCAAGTTGTGGGTGTGTAATGCACCTCTGCCTACCCTTCGGGGATATGGGCGTGATATGTGTGTGTGTGTGTTTTTTTTATTTATTTATTTTTTGTTATTTATTTGTATTTCTTTGACAGGGTTCTCTAATTTGAGTTTATGGGAAAGGAGGTCCAGTTAAAAGCAAGGGCTTCAAAGGCCTTTACAAAAAAAATCGGTGCGGGTGGGTGCAGCTATCGACTTGTCTGAAAGAACTAGGTAATTTGACTATTTCTTTTTCGACACCTGCTCAATCTTAAATGAAACTTTGATTTCAAGGTACTCATTATAGCAAAATTGTAATCAAAATCATCCTGTAAAATTGCTTGATTGTGCACTGAACCAGTTGAACGCGTTTCCAATTATAATTTGCATATTAGAATGGACCTTTACCGCGCCGCCTTTGATGGTATCAGACATAGCTTCATCGTCAGAGTAATGAAGCGGAAACATTCTAATTGACCTCGCAGGTGAGGGCAACTTGTAGTTGAAACTGTCAGAAACTGCTACTCGTCTATTAATTCAATAGTACCTAATTTAAATACATTTACAGACAATCTTTTTTCATTTTTTTATACAAGCGTGCTACGCCCGCATCACATATTTATATTACAATTTAAAAATAATATAATAAAATCGTCAAAAGCTGTCAATATAGTTGCTCCGTATTTTTTAACATCTAAAATATAATACCGTTCCTACATAAATAAAATATACCAAAATGTTGAGTTTATAGCCTAATTCAGTGATAGAAGTGTTATGAATGATATTAAAGTACTAATTACAGAATCAGAATCCATTATAATTGATATGTATGTGCAAAAGAAAGTGTAACAATATACGAAACCATAGTAACGGTTGCGTGGCAACCAGCCGCTATTATGTGCGCACAGTGTTGTAATAAGTCTATGATATGGTTGGATGGGAGCTTTGAAAATTGAAAAATTTAAAATTCTATAAATGAATCAAGCTTTGCAAGCAAACACTACTACCCTTTGAATTTCTTCGTTTTTTTTACTACTAGCCCTGAACAATTATTTTCCTTAGTTATATTTTTTCTAATAGTTTAAGTACTTTTTAAATATTTTACTGTAAGTAAGTGTTCCTTTTCCTCGAGCCGTATGCACATCTGTGAAGTGTGTTCACGATCTTTTCATAGCACAAAAGGACTTCATGTACATCAATCACGTATTCATCACGCTCGTATCATTAATTCACCTCCATGTAGCCAAAACCTCGACCTCCTGACTTTCAACAACTCACCACTATCCCCCATACCCCTACACTCACACCTTAGCCAACTGAAACATTCAACTAGCATCGTAAAACGAATACCCCGGGGTGCCCGATCCTGCGTAGCCTCGGCTCTAGCAGATACCATTCGAAAATGTACTCGCGACAACAACCCCGCTTCTTGGCATGACCTCCTAACATTCGCTTACAGAACTCTACACGCCACCCCCGAAACTAAAACCTCACTCACTCAACAAATTAAAAATAACACTGCCCCTAACACTCAATTACCCCCAGCGGCACCTCCAAGGCCTCCGCATAGCAAACCTAAAGACTTGTTCTCTAAAGTTGAAGAGAAAGTGCAAGACGGAGACCTAAAGGGTGCCGCTCGGCTTCTTTTTTCTAATGACACCATAGCACCTGATACACCGGAGACCGCCTTAGCATTACAATCGAAACACCCCCCAGGCCCTACCTGTCCACCTTTTGTAGACCCACCATCCGAGGTTGCAACATGCCTCCACGCCAAAGAAGAAGATGTTGTTGCTGCCATTGCTTCTTTCCCTATAGGTTCGGCGTCTGGACTGGATGGCATCTCCCCCCAGCATCTCAAAGACCTCACCAGCCACGGTGTGGGCGCAGGTGGCGACCACGTCATCTCGGCCCTAACCGGACTAGTCAACATCCTGTTGGAGGGGGCTGTGTGCCAGGAAGTTACGCCTATCCTATACGGAGCAAATTTAATAGCTTTAATTAAAAAAGATGGTGGTGTACGACCGATCGCTGTAGGGTCCACTCTGCGGCGATTGGCTGCCAAAATTTGTGTTCGGCTAACACGGTCAAAATTTCAGTCCCTTTTCGAACCCGTACAAGTTGGCTTCGGAACCCGTGGAGGTTGCGAAGCGACGGTACATTCCGTACGCACCTTTGCTCAAGATGATCAATGTGAAGTGATCCTTAAGTTAGACGTAAAAAATGCTTTTAATTCGGTCAACAGGGACATCCTCCTGAATGAAATTAAATTATACGTTCCGGAGATCTACAATTTTATGTTACAGTGTTATCACTGTCCTTCTAAATTATTACACAAAAATAATGAAATTATTTCGGCTGTGGGATGTCAGCAGGGTGATCCCCTCGGTCCAGCAATCTTCAGTTTGGCCATTAATTCGATAATCCACAAAGTAAATTCAAAGTTGAATATATGGTACCTAGATGACGGTACCATAGCCGGGGACGCTCAGACTGTTCTAACTGACTTAGTAATGATAAAACAAAATTTTGATCTCATTGGCTTACATTTAAATTTTAATAAGTCTGAACTCTTCATTGACGACAAAATAAACACAACCTCTGCTCAATCCATAGTTAATAATTTTAATAGCGTAGCCCCAAATATCAATATAGTAACAAAGAACAGTCTAAGCCTCCTTGGTTCACCTATTTTTGATGAGGCCATTCCACCACTTCTAACAAATTTGGTTTCTAAATTTAATAAATTTTCGGACCGCCTCCTTAAAATTAGCAGCCATTCCGCTCTTTTCATCATTAAGTTTTGTCTATTTGTTCCTAAATTTACGTACCTGCTCCGCTGCTGCCCAGTGTGGAAATTTCCCCATCTAACCCAAGACTTGGACAATACAATAAAATTCCAAATTGAAGCTATCATAAATATCAGACTAAGCGAGCAGGCATGGACCCAAGCCTCCCTACCAATTAGGTATGGTGGCCTGGGAACCCGAAAAATCTCTACTGTAGCACTGCCAGCATTTCTGTCCTCAATCCATAGCTCGTCTGACCTCGCAGGAAAAATCCTTAAAGCCCCCGCGGCTACAAACTGTGAGATCGCGAGCTTGGTCGAGGCTGAAACTGCCTGGCTAGCTGGACCGAGTCCAAATTTCCCTCCCACTCTCAAAAATCAGAAGGCCTGGGATAACATTTCATGCCAATATATTTTACAAACCCTCATTGATACCTCGTCATCTTTAAAAAATCGCGCCAGTCTGGAAGCAGTGTCAAGACAGGAATCCGGACACTGGCTCCATGCCTACCCATCCCCCAACACTGGTACTTTCATTGAACACAACACTCTCCGACTCGCCATCGGTCTCCGGCTGGGGGCCGAGGTTTGTGTAGAACATAGTTGTGCTTCTTGTGGAGCGAGTGTGGATCGCCTAGGTCACCATGGGCTTGCCTGCTCTTCAAGTGCTGGCCGCCTATCCCGCCATGCCGCGATCAACGATATCCTGCGACGGTGTCTCGTCAGTGTAAACGTCCCTGCGATTCTGGAGCCCCAGCACATTGCACGGGACGATGGTAAGAGACCTGACGGGATGTCGATGATACCATGGAGGATGGGTCGCCCACTAGTGTGGGACGCCACGTGTGCCGACACACTAGCTGCGTCCTATCTTCCGGCAACTGCCAAACGTGCCGGCGCGGCGGCCGAGGTACGTGAGCGCTCGAAGGTGGGCAAGTACAGTTGTCTCGGCACTCAATACGACTTTGTCGCATTTGGTGTCGAGACACTGGGACCGTGGGGCCCGGGCGCCCACTCGCTTTTCAAGGAGCTCAGCAAACGGCTCAGGGAGGTAACGGGAGACTAACGAGCCGGCGGATTTCTCGCGCAGCGGATAAGCATCGCCATACAGCGCGGGAATGCCGCCGCCATGATGGGCACCCTACCGCGGGGCCCAAACTTTTTACATTTTTTTTTAAAATAGTAATAATTAAATTTAGTATTAATTTCATTTTCTATTGTACCTAGTATATAATAATGTATATTTTTATAAATAAATTCCATCTATAATAATAACTTTGCAGCTTTTGCAGTTCTGTTCTTCGTGTTTTAGGGTTCCGTAGAATTTTTTTCGGAACCCTTATAGTTTCGTCTTGTCCGTCCGTCATCGGCTTTGCTCCTAAACGGTTAGTGCTAGAAACATGATATTTTAAATGTAGTATATTTATTACGACGATAAAGTGTTAAAATAAAATTTTGAAAAATCTTTTTTTGGGGTATCTCCCTTACACGTATAGTGGGAATGATATTCTTTTTCTCGCGTCTACACCATCGTGTGGGGTATCATAAGATAGGTATTTTAATGTTTGATTTAAGTGTCTGTATGCGAGATATTTAGCTTTGTAGACCATATTTTTGCGAAAACAGTGCCCCCCCCCCCCCCTCCCCCCCCCCCCCTCCTATAATCTAAACGGCTACCGTGAAGAACTTGAAAAAATTCATGATGGTAGTCCATGTAATAAACTTTAAAGGAACACCATAGCGGGTGGTATGACTGTTCAGGAGTTAGAGGTTTTTATGGGTAACTACGGAACCCTATCTTATGCGTGGCCCGACACTCACTTGGCCGATTTTCTTTATTTACGCATTCAGAGCCTTCTCACATACAGATTCAGAATGTGTTTCCTCAAACCTTGTGTATCCCCGCATCATTGCACCTGTGGAGTAGCCGTCGATAATCTGGGACACCATGGCCTTTCTTGTAGCAGAAGCGCAGGTCGTATACCTCGGCACGCTATTTTAAACGACATAATTCGTAGGGCTCTTTCCACCGCAGGTCTTCCGGCCGTACGTGAACCAAATGGTTTAGCACGAAGCGATGGAAAGAGACCGGACGGTATGTCGTTGCTACCGTGGAAGATGAGAAGGCCTTTGGTGTGGGACGCTACATGCGTTGTCACCTTAGCACCTTCATACCTTCCAAGCACATCCGGATGTGCCGGCGCTGCTGCTGCATCGGCTGAAGGCCTCAAACGGCGTAAATATGCTAACCTAGCAGGTGATTACATATTTATGCCGTTTGGGTTTGAGACACGGGTCATGGGGTCCGAGTGCTCGCCGCCTTTATAGAGATATTGCTAAACGCTTAATCGATGTTTCTCAGGACCAGAAGGCTGGCTATTTTCTGGCTCAAAGAATAAGTATCGCCATCCAACGTGGTAACACAGCCAGCATTCTGGGAATCTTCCCAGTCGGCAATGACGCGGAGGATTTTTTAAACGATATTTTGTAATGTAAATATTTTTAGTCTATAATTATGTATATTTTGTATATTGTAATTCTTATTGTAAACAATTGTTTCCTCAAATCAAATGTAAAATAACTTCATGGGGATATAAGTATGTCTCCATGTTGTGTCAGAAGACATCAATTAACCGACAGTACAAATTGCAGCCTTATTTCTAAATCAAAGAAACTTACTCTACAAATTATAAAATTGTAAGGTTTTTATTTTATGTATGTTCTATATTAAGTACCTATTTTGCTTTTTGTATATGTTGTCTATGTGGTTTTGTGCAGATTACATTAGGCTACTATTAATCCCGATGATTTGCTTTTGTAAGCGACGAGTAACGGGTAAATTAAACCACATGGGCAGAGCCGTAGACGTCTGACATTTAAATAACTATAATATTATCACAGTCATCAAATCCTTCCAATGAGAATATGCACACGTAAAAATCACGCCTATGTCCTCGAGGGTGTAGACAGAGGTGCATTAGGTAAATGCCCACATTTTAGGAACAAAAATAGGTGTTTACTCGATTACCAGACACCATACATACATACAGTCGCGCCTTTTCCCATTGGGGTAGGTAGAGACTATGGAAGTTGACTTGCTACGATATTGGCATACTTCTTTCACTTTCATAACTATTTTCATGCAAGCGTTACGGGTACCTACTCTTGACCAGGCCTTTTGTCAAAACACCTCTGATTTCGACTACTGGGAATATAGCAGCACAATTACCTATGAGATATCGAATTCAAGTAGTAATGAACTTTAAAATTCTGAAAAGTACTTAATAACAAAGCTCGCTTTGCTGATCAAATTTACACAGTGCTAGATAAATATTCCAAAACCATGTTTCATTGATTAAAAACATAATTACTTACTTATTCTTTTGTTCCACAAAAAATATATTTAACGTGCATTGTGTTGTGTACAAATAATGAGCAAAATTCGTGGAAAGGCGGGTATTATCATTGTTTGCAATCTGCATGAGCTGACTAATTTATTAACACTGTTTAGGTCATAACATACGTCCTGATATTCAGTAATGAGAAATTTATAATAAGGGAAAATAATGACCCGTTGCGTCATTACAATCAGCGACAATTTGACGCTGATTTGTAACTTTTTGATTTGAAGTTCGGAATTCCAATTGTATAAGGAAAAAAACAATTATTTAAAGTTAGCTTTTATTAAAACAATAGTATTTTTTGGCCACCTTATCTAGATTCCTTAACATTACAATTGGCAAATTGCGAACAATTCAAGCTGTATTACTTAACTAGGTATGCAATGCATTATGCTGTTGCAATAATTGAGCTGAGTTTGTCGATCCGGGTTTATGAATTCAGATATATGCACTCACGGTGATGGTCACTATAACCGTGCCAAATTTCAAAAAGATCGGTCCATTCGTTTAGGAGGAGTTCGATCACGAAGGAAATACACGAGTCGCCTAAGAAGCCAATTAGATTAGAATAGAGAATTAGAATTAAAATAAATCTTTGGACTTTTTTTTATTTTTTTATTCCGCGGCCTAAAGCCGCGGCTGCTCTAACGTCCGTTGCCTGGCGTCTCTGGATCACACGCAGCAGGTATTTCCAGTGGCGCCCGGCGGACTTTGACCACCTGTGTGGTTACTGCGGGGCCGCGGGGGTTTGGTCGGGATGAGAATCGCGCGTCGTTGGGGTAGGATTTTATCCCGCGTCAGTGAGTGAATCTGGTTGCGTGCTATAGGGCAAAGGCCCCGGTATCCACGCCCAGAGCCACTACGAGGTCCCGGCGCTGACTCGCCCACGCTGAGCACTCCACCAACGCGTGGAGTGCGGTGTCGTCGTCGGAAACCTCGCAGTGTTGACACCGGGGTGTGACCTCACGATGGCTGCGAAACAGATAGCAACCGAAGCATCCATGCCCGGTAACGATCTGCGTCGCATGATACGTGAGGTCACCATGCTGCCTCTGCAGCCAGTCGTCTATGATCGGTCTCACCACCGCGATGATGGTGGTACCCCACTTGGGTTGCTCAAGTCGCACCCTCATGACTCCATGAGATCCTGGCGGAGTTGGGACCGCTGGTCCTCGATTTCTCGAGACGCAGGCCTGTGGTCCATTGGAACAATTACGCAAGGGCTCTCGCTTCCAGGTCCCATGAAGGGGTCCTGACTAGGAGACATGCAACCTCTCCGGAGATCGTGCGGTACCCCCGTATGGTTTTGACGGCCAAGGTTCTAAGTGGTCTGTTTAACAGAGTCACGTTCACCTTGACCGCCAACCTATCCGCCCATACGGGAGCCCCGTATAGGGCCATACTCCGCACGATCCCCAGGTACAGTCTCCTGCAGAAAGCGTTGGGTCCCTTTAGGTTGGGCATCAGTCGCGGAAGCGCCGACTGATGCCTGCGTCACCAACTGGGGGGACCAAACAAATCTTTGGACTGGAGCAAATTAGTGCTGCAAAATGATATCTTCTCATTTTAAGAAGGAATTGAGCCGTGGAAACATAATTTTAAGTCGAGTATAAAATCGATTTTCGGGTCGGTTTTTCAATCTAACTGCGTTTCGGCTGAACTTCGATATTTTCCGTGAAGCGACTTCCATAACCCATGGACGATATCAAAGTTCTGTAGTTAGACCGATCGGATTTTCAATTTAGTGCTACAACTACCCCTGACGACTGCCATAGATATTTGTATGACAACCGAGACCGACGGCTGAGCGTGCTCTCTGAGGCACGGAGGGGTCTAAATGTCTTAAGAGATAGTCAACCATCCTAAGACCGGTCTGCCTAGATGTTGCTTAACCTTTGCAATGTGTTAACATTTACGACTAGACTACAAACCCCACTAGAAAATCGATACCTACCTATATTTTTTTAGTTTACCGAGAAATCTGACCGGTTTCGCCTTAAGGCGTTATAAAAGATATTTTACTACACTATTCCTTATATAAACGTTGCATAATCCAATTACTTTGTCTTTGAAAAGTGGACTTGAAATTTAATAAGATTATGAGTTGAAAAAAACCCTTTTAATTTATATGAAGATAATTTTAGCAGTATCGAAGTGTTTGTTTTACAAATTCTTATTTGAGTGCAATGCAACTGCAGGGCCCTCTAAACAGTATGCGCTGACCGGAAACCGCATCTCCACGATAAAATTAGACACCAAATAGAGACAGATATATAATTGTAACGTTGTTGAAGTGAGATGGTGTATTTCAGTTGTTCAGAGTAGGCCGGGGTGCACTATTTACATACGAATCAACGATAATTAGGTTATTCATACGCTGTTGATAGCAGTCGAGTTTGAGCAGTCATTCATTTGAAATTAACTGTGTTAGCCTTGACATGGCTAACACAGTTAATGATTAATGGTTAATGAAAATGAATTTATTATTTTCTAATGATTATTCTAACAGCAGAAAATTTTTCACCTTTATTTTCATGTGAATCTTGCTGTTCGACGCGTTAGGTATAGATACCTACTACCATGTTGTATGCAGTACTTAAAAAGTAGTGGTGTAGGTATATTGTAGAATCTAAACTATGTATAATAGGTGCGCATCAGAGAGCGTGCGTACCAGAGAGCGTGCGTACCAGAGAGCGTGCGTACCAGAGAGCTGCGTACCAGTGAGCGTGCATACCAGAGACGCCCGGCAATGGACGTGAGAAAATGTAATGCTACCTAGTTACAGTTTTAACTAGAAAGTCCTTTTGCTGGTGCTACTTTATTAGAATAAACACTAATATAGGTACTACTACTTTGCATTAAAGTTTATGTTTGCGTATTAGTAGCATTATTCTAGGTTAACAATGCTACTAATACGCGAACATATATACATACGCGTTCTGATCAATACATTATAATTACTTATACAATTTTATAGCCGCGTTTGACTTAAAAAGTCTAAATTTATTGTAAACATTTGTTTATAAACATGATTGCTGTCATTATGTTACGGGCAACACTAAACTTTTTTGCGAAGTTGACGCCATGTTGCAGACTTGCTGCTCAGCGACCCAACACATCAGAAACCCCGTATTCATATTTACTGTAAACGTTGTGTTGCACAACTGTTGCTTTGATGTTGAGTAACAATTAGGCAATACATTTTTACCCGGCTTTATTTAATTCAAAGTAAATATAACTATGAATCTCAATTTAATCAAGCAGACTTGATCCTGCGTTAAAAGAATTTACAATTTAAACAGTATCAATTAATTGAAGGCATTATTTTGTTTGTCACCGGTATATTCTGCGGATTTGACAATTAGTATTCAATGGTCGTCCGGCGCCTACCGGCATCCAGGCGAGGTCCGGACACTATTCAACCAATGTTCCGGTACTTTCTGACTCACATTGTACTGAACCCGTCTGTGATTCTACTTGTCCAAATAAATTCCAACCTTATCCATTTAGAATAAGAAATACTTAGAATGCAAACAATAATCTGGCCAGTACATTACACAGTTACCGCTTCAACATTGTTATTCTAAAAATGTTTTGGGTGTATTTTTGGACTATTCTTTCAACATTATGGCCATGACGTAGAGTATCGTTGACCTATATCTCTGTTTAGTATAGTATCTGCTATGTCTATGAAAATGCCATAGCGGAGAAAGGAGTTAGAAATGGAATAGTTATCCGATTGTTAATTGAAGATTTGATTTTGGAATGAGATTTAAAACTGGCTGATAGCCGCAGATCCGCACAGGCTGTATAGTTTACTCGCCTTTGCTCTACACTACGCCATGTTATTATTGACCTTGCACCCGTGTAAAACCGGCTAGTGCAATTTATATGTAGGTCACACTATAAGTTTTGCGTAACTTAAAAAAACAACATGTTAAAACCAAAATATTATGTTTATTGCTTTTCAAAATACTCTCCTTTACATTTTAAACATTTTTTCATGCGATCGAACCATTTTTTAAAACAGAAAGACCACAGATCTGAAGGCATGTTTTCTACGTGCTGAATGAACGCTATCACTGCCTCTTCGGAGTTGGTAAAAGTGAAACCTCTCATCAAATCTTTGATTTTTGGGAAAATACAGAAATCACAGGGCGGGGCTATGCGCAGGATTGGTGACGAGTTGTACCTATTCGGAAGCTAAAAATGACTGTTTTGTTGGCCGTGTGTGAAGAAGCGTTGTCATGATGTAGGAGAACGCGGCTTTTGGGTCGTCTTTCGCGAACTTTTTCTAACACCCTGGGTAAACAAATGGTAGAATACCACTCGGCATTAACACTCTTTTGATCTTCAAGTGGAATTGTACAGATGGGACCCGTGGCTGAGAAACAATACGCGATAAATTTTTTACCAACGTTTCTCGCCTGCCTCACTTTTGTTGGTTTGTTCTCATTTTCAAACACCCATTCACAAGATTGCTGTTTTTTTTTCGGTTTCAAAACAATAAATCCACGTTTCGTCTCCTGTGACAATGTCATAAACAGCATTAGAATGTCCGTGGCCGTACTTCAGTAGCATCTGTGAGCACCATTCCACGCGAGTCCGCTTCTGCTCCGCTATAGGTTCATGAGGGATCCAACGACAACAAATTTCCCGAACTTTCAATTCTTCGTGTATAATTTTCTGGATTTAACTCATACCAATCCCCAATAGTCCTCGAATTGTCTCATAGGTAATCCGCGGGTTTTCTTCAATTAACCGCTTCTGGTCACGATCACGGGTGTATATAGGTACAATGTTCTGCTTATGTTTTAAGTCTTTTCTCTTTACTCCGAAGTCTGACAGTAGCCACATTATTTTCGTTGAGGGCAGTTGAAGGCCGCCCTTCACGAAATTCGTCATGTAAAGAAACTCGACCTCTCAAATTCAGCAAACCATCGCCTCACGGTGCTCAAACAAGGTGCTTCTCTCCCAAAAGCATTTTGAAGACGAGCGCCACAGTCTTGCGGAGAGAGAGAATTTTTAAAATCATAAAAAATCATTGCTCTAAAATCTTTTCGACTTAATTCCATTTTCGTTGCATACGTAGAACTTTGATATGTGATAAAAAGCAATTGACAAATGATTTCCCGCCAATTGTTTTTTTTTATTACTAAGAAGGTTGCAACGTTTAAAAAAATATAACATTGCAAATTCAAATAGTTCCGATTAGCTAGAAGTGCAAAACTTTTAGGGTACCTACGCTGTTACCAGCTACAATAAGTTAAATCAATTTAAAAAGATTTTTTATTTAAAAAAGAATGTTTTACAAAATTATTGTCGTGCCACTAATTGAAAAGGATCTAAGAACTACATTACTGCTTCTCGGTATGCTCTAATTTAATTTCTTAAGTCTTGATACCGTTAATGAACACTAAGGAACAATGAAGATTATTACTTAAATTTATATCATATTAAATGATGATGACAGAAACTACTCGCGTGTGGAACAATGGTTTTGTTCCCATTTCCACGGGAACTTTAAAGAGGCCTAAAATATGTAGGTATACTAAAGAATTTTCGAAATATGTTCAGGACTTAATATTATCTAAATCCTACGAATAAGAAAACAAACTTCAGATATTTATGACTGCTTCGATGGCGTTGTCGGTAGTGCATCCGCTTTCGACGCCGGACCTACATAGGTACAGTAGATATGGTTTATTCCACTTTGTTGTTGGCACATGGTTTTATTAACCTAAGCCTTTTTTCAGCCTGTACTATCCCACTGCCGGGCAAAGGGCCTCCCCCAACTCCTTCCAATGTGCTCAATCTTGCGCCACCTCAAACCAGTCTTCATAGTAGGCATCCTGATCGTTGCCCCATCTCTGTCTGGGCCGACCCGGGCGGCGTCTTCCATCTTTCGTTATCCATGTACTTGCGACCCTCGAATAATATTTTGAAGAATATTTATTTACATAATGAAATCAGATCAATGTATTACTCATCATTCACCGAGCCTTTTCCCAACTCAGTTGGGGTCGGCTTTCCAGTCTAACTGCGATTCGGCTGAACTTCGATATTTTCCGTGAAGCGACTGCCGTCTGACCTCCACAACCCATGGACGATATCGAAGTTCTGAGTTAGACCGGTCGGATTTTGTATTACTAATCTTCGTAATATAATGTTACAGTCAATTGACAGTTATTTATCTGTATGGATATAATAATGAAAAGTAAATAATTGATTGAGGAGATAATAAAATGACTCACTTGCAATGGTTCAATGGTTATAAGTACTTATTCTGTTTATCGCAGCGCATCTGCTGACCAAGTTTCTCAGGTCATTGAAATCGATCAGCTGGGACCGTAAAGTAAGCTCCGGCTCTGAAGTAGGATGATGCTCAGACGACATGGTTGGACACTTTTGGTTACTCATGCTAAGGATACTTAGTCATAATCATAACATAGTGTGTCCAGTTAACGACAACTAAAACGAGATTAATTTAAGTTTCGATCTGGACACACGTAATAATGATGTTCTTTCGCCAACTGACCACACATGTGTCGAGTTCTTCGTGTCCAGTTAGTGACTAACCCGTATAAAACAAAGTCTGTCCGTCCCTATGTATGCTTAGAACTTTATAACTACGCAATGGATTTTGATGCGGTTTTCACCAATGGATATAGTGATTCTCAAGCCGCGAGCGTCCGGCAAGTTTATTATGACTACTAGTCATAATAAAATCAGTAGAACTTTTTAGTCTGTAATGATTAAATGAAAGTTGTTTATTCACTTCATCATTTACAAATCAGTGAGTGGACGCCATGATTACTTACCTAATATACTTCAGTAAATATGTCAAGTAAATAATAATAATATAATCTGAATCAGCTTGCCTCACTATTTGTACACTTTAATTACCGATACCTCGTACGTCACAAAGAATAGGCTATTAAGTCGGATAACTCGATTTTCTTTTATTTGCGATTTAAAACCAGTAGAAGAAACTAGAGTTGAAAACATAAAACATAAAAGTACTATTAAAACTAAAACCACTAAGTATTCGTACACTAACTGAATTTACTCAGCATAAAGACGGATAATGTACGTTTAAATCAACATCTATATATTTAATACGACAATTTGTCTGTCTGTCTGTCTGTCTATCTGTCCGTCGCGTTTTTCAATTTACATACATATGCATGAAATATTAAAATATATATTTTTTTAACTATTTTATATATATATATTTTTTTAATATTTGAGGCGATATCATTTCCATCGGTAGTTCTGAATATACGATATTTTTAAACTTTAAAACGCGATATCTCAAAACATTGTTTTCGACGATAACCTATAGCTGTCAAATATTAATATTCAATTGTCTAGATGTTAAAATACCTCATTTAAAAAGATTAAACTAAAGATTTGCTTAAAACATACTTTTAATTTTACTAACCGTAATTAGAAAACTGTCAAAGAAAATAAATTACTGTATCGAGAAAATCGTATTATTATTTATTAAACTTGTTCTTGCAATGTTATTAATTTATTCTAGTGACTTGGCACTTTGCACCTAGTGCTTGTCATGTCTAGGTCTAAATTCAGATCATAATTATATACATATTTTTACGTCTCCAAAAGGGTATATAGAGGCATACATACTCTATTCGCCTTTTCTCTAACGGGACGAGATTAACTAAATTAGCTTACGCTTACATACATATTAAAAATCAATGACTATTGACGCTTCAACCTGACTCCAAAGAAATACCTAAAGGTATGACTATATATATATTTATTGAGCTCAATCTTAGACGACAAGTGTTAATCTTTTGTGTGCCAACTCCTCCGAAACGGCTCGACCGATTTTGACCAAATTTGGCATGCTGGTCGACATCATACCCGGGAGTGCACATCTCTGAAACCATGAAAATAGAGCATAAAAATAAATTAAGAAAATTTGCTCCGCTCAACATTTGCAATTAGTAGCATGCATTGCATACCTAGTATATATATATATATATATATACAGTACCTTTGCGTTCTGTACATAATGTCGATGCATTATACGCTGTTCTATTTCGACTTGATTAATGCATATACATACATGCGGTTTCCTTCTCGATCAGCTTACACCCATCAAACTTCCGTCATTAAACTCTATTGTACAAATTGTACTTCATAAATACATCAAAGTCAATACAGTGGAAGCAAATGAATAAGTAGACGGTGAGGGCGGTCGGCGCGTGCGCTGCCGCCTGATGCTTACTTAGCTATAATAATAATTTATCTAGCGTGCGGACATGTTGACTAAGCGGCAGCGACTATGAATATCGCTACTGCTTTTATTGTTTTCACTTAAGGTTTTTTTTTTAATTATAATTATTTTATTTAATCATTTATTATTCATAACTTAATTATGTCACTATTTTTAGAACCGTGCGAAAATACAGATATAGGTATCAGAATGATGAAAGTCTTTAGTCTTTAGATTGTCGTCGCTATTTCATAATATGACCCACCTATAATCTGACCACTAAGCTACGATGACCAATACCGACATTATCCAATCTTTGCTTCATATTATAATTTCTAGATCGCGCTATTAAGGTTACCTTGATTTTTTATCATTGTGTGTGTATGTGTTGTATAATTAAAAATGTAAAAAGAAAGAACATCATACATACATATCATCAAGCCTATATCTCGGAAGGGATAGACATTACACACTCGTGAGTAAAGTACAATAAGACGATACCACGTTAGATGACGTTAGTAAATGCAGTTACCTTTTTAAATACCCACATTTGTTGTGTAATAGCTACGAATCAATACTGTAGAGAACTAGGTACCTTCCTAGAGTAAGCACTAATTTCACATTTGTAAACTCAACTTCTTTGTAATTAAACGCTTTCTAGCTTACACTGTCGTTATCCTTACTATCTATAGTCAGAGGAACAGAGGGGAGCTACCTGCGCCTCGTACTATAAATCTGCTACACTTTCACTTGAGGGCGTGACCTGACCAGCTGTTGTATTGGCAAATACATCCGCGTATGGATGATAAATCGACCTATAACTCTCAAACTACACGTTAACCGATCCTTTATGCAGTGGTAGTTTGTGATAGATAATGAAATAGGAAACTACCGCGTATCATACTAGCTTTGGTTTTACAAATAAATACAAATAGGTGTTTTAATATAGATATACATTTTAAATAAATCACAAAACCCTTTCCCTAAAGGGGAATGCTCTGACCACTGTGCTATGACGATCAAATTTTAATACCACAATAGATCGCGGTTGCTAATATGAATCTGTAAGTAGAAGTACTTACTAAATAATTTATTTAAATGCTGTGCTTTTGTATTAATTTTTACCAAACTTTAATATGAATCATATTAGAATATAACGCAATTGCTACTGTTTTCTGCAGACATACTATAATTTATTACTTCGTATCGCGTACAAAATAAAGCTCCTACAACAACGGATCCCATTTATTTCATAAAGAACATTTTATATGATAGTAGTTTCTTGTATTTCAGTTCGCAGTTTGTAAATGTCTTGTGATATCCCACGCCCTTGCAAACACACATTAAGATACCCCTGGGGTTGTAAAACCGTGGAATATCACCCCACTACATAGATCAGGGTACGAAATTCCATTGACGTTGTAAGTTGACTGCGCCCATGCACATATCACTTTTTATTTCATTTAATTTGCGTTATCCCTGGTATGTATCTATATTTACTTATTATTATTTATTTCATTTTATTTTGATTCGGCGCCATCTTGACAAATCTCTGAAAACCAGCGCTGTTTTACAATAGCATTAAGCTGAGAGAGGGCCTAATTTGTGCATTGGGAGGACACTTGATGGCTTTACCGGCGCTGGCGTATGGGTACCCAATTCCCACTATTTCACGTTATTCTGTGTTTGCCTCTTTTTGTTTTGTGCGGAATTATGTAACTACCTAGCATCTATATAGCATCATGTATTGTGTCATTCTTTGTACAAATTAAACGTTTTTTCTTTCTTTCAAATTTTGGACACTTCTGGAAAACCGTGGTATTTTCAGTTATCATACTTAACTTACTAACATAAATCTACCACCCGGTTATACGAGTATCAGCAGTTCAACTTGTCATCATGTCATGCAGTTTTTACGTGACAGCCGTACAAACTAATTTACAACTTCATAATACGTAATAAAGTTAATAGTTTTACACCTGTCGATTCGATTAGGTGCTTAATTTTTCAATTTAAAAACCGGCCAAGTGCGTGTTGAGTCACGCATAAGATAGCTCAATTTCTCGCAACCGGATACCTAAATCAAAAAAACATCCTAGTAACTTCTCAATGTTTTTCCTATCTAACAATACCCCACACGATGGAGTAGTCGCGAGAAAAAAAAATATCAGATTTTTTTCAGCGCTGTTTGAATATACATATCCGTGCAAAGTTTCATGTTTCTAGCACTAACCGTTTGTGTGGAAAGCCGAAGACGGACGGACATAACGAAACTACAAGGGTCCCGAGACTTTTACTGCGGAAACCTAAATAGCATAATGGCTATCATCACATAGCAAATTGTTAGGTGCTTTGGTAATGACAAAACATAATTGAATAAATATAATATTAAGCACGCATTCTTACTGTATAGAATCATTATAAATATGGTTGTACATGACTAAATTATGTTCAAATCATAGAGCTACACGGTCGTTGTTTACCACGTTCAAATTAACCATCTCTTCAAGAATCTACTAACTAAACAATTCATTGAATGAAGGGATTACCTTGAGCGCCTTGTATAGCACTGTTGTTCTCGGCAGTACATCAATATTGTTCAATGGGTGCCTACTATACGGTGTGCAGGGAAGCGATCGATTGTCGAGTTCAACGACACGGGAACTGACCTTTGAACCAGCTGATCGAACATTTTTGTTCCTAATTTGAAGGTAAACTTTTTAAAGAAAGTTATTGTATTTTTAAAAGTCACGTACTGTCACTTTCACGCACAATTTTTTTTTAATCTAACAATATAATTTTATACAAAGCAATATTTATACTTGACTTTTCTCGATTTTTTCCTACTGCCCTGAAAGCATCTTTAGCCTCCTTCCAGAATTCAAGTAATAACATAGGTAATATGTATCTATAAATATCCAAATTGATAAAAAATATCAATATTATTATGACCATAAAATATGCCTATGCTACAAGAATTTACATCTATTATGATATTGGTATCGTTATAATATTTTCTTATTTTTTACATCACCATATTTTACCTACACTGCACACTGAAATATTTGTGGCCAAACATTTAAAAAGTTTGTTCACACATTAAAGTTTTATCACCAAAAGACCAAAGTTACTGATTAAAACTTTGTTTGTTGATAACGTACACAAAACTATTGTCGTTTATCACTATGGCTGTACAAACAATAAATTTCACCCACATATCAGTGTAGCCAACGTGAAAAAAAAAACAAGATTTATTAACTTACCCGTAATCTCGGGAACGTGCAATAATGTCACAGAAAACAGATGTTATTAGTACTCAATTTCAATGTCCTACCGTCTTTTTGACACCCAAATTGTAGTTGTTTTAATGTCTGAGACAAATGTTAAAACAAATGACAGATGTCACGTGACTTCTCAAATTAAAGCGAAAGTGTTTTGTTGCTTGATTAATTTGTAGCTTATTATTGCGTGTGATGCAGTGTTTAGTTATTTGCATTTAAAATCTTTTTTTTATACCAAGAAAGTCCAGACAGTGTCGTTGCCGCTGAGACAGTATGGTCTAGGTAGTCATATCAGTCTATTTATATACGCTAGCACGTTCATGTGATCCCTTTCGTCTACCGTTTGTTTTAATAATATGGTTTTAAATTTATTGGGAGGTACCATTCCCAGAAATTATGATTGATGTTTTTGATTTTTATTGTACGTGGATGAATGCATTGACGCCTTTCGCCTGGAGGGGCTGGTGTGACAGCACAATAAATAAAGCTTTTAAATAATATAAGCATCGTCAAATCTGTTTTAAGGGTAGTCTTAGTCTAGACGTGCAATATCTATTAATGTCAGTGATAATCTGTTTTCTAATAAAATTTTTTTTTGTTGTCATTTAAAGCATGCAGTAACTTTATGAGTCACCGCCTACGAAATGGCTGGTTTGTTTACTAATAAATCGTTCTGTGTCTGTGACACTGAGGAAACGCAGTTAATACGAAGGGGACTTCAAAAATATAAGTGTCCGGACATACATCAGACAGGATTGGAAATTTGGAGTATTAGGAAAGGAAAGTTAGAAGTGATTAGGAATGTTATGTTATGTTAGTTGTAAATGAGATTTTATTTTATAGATTAGCGTGATAATATCTATGTATTTAGAAAATATAATGTAAAATTATATACTAAAAATATTTACATTACAAAATATTGTTTAAAAAATCCTCCGCGTCATTGCCGACTGGGAAGGTTCCCTCCCAGAATGTTGGCTGTGTTGCCACGTTGGATGGCGATACTTATTCTTTGGGCCAGAAAATAACCAGCCTTCTGGTCCTGAGAAGCATCGATTAAGCGTTTAGCAATGTCTCTATAAAGGCGGCGAGCACTCGGACCCCATGTAATAATTTTCAAATCTAAACAACAGTAACACACTTGTTTTATATGGTTCTTCGTCAGTAAATTGTACAAGTTAGTAATACTTTTTCATCTTTTCGTCTTTGCTTTAAATCAATTTTAAAAGAATATAAATCTATACAATATTTACATCACCATCGACTGGCATTCACAAATCGCTACATTGACTATGACATTGTAATATTTAGAAAGTAGCTAGTAGTTTTAGTTTACAATATCTAGGAATATTAGAATGTTGTGTAGAAACTCTTTTGTTAGTCAGTATCCTACTCGCTGTTGTATACGCAGCTTAAATGCACTGTTCTGGCTTCAAGCCAGTGACGCGTTAAATGAACCATTGAAAGGTTCCTTTATCATCCAAATAGCTTGTTTGGGTTCATTATTCTACAAATAATGTTGTCTCTGGTTATCAATTTGTCAAATGCTTTTGTAATAAACTCTGCTGGTGGATACGTTATCGATAACAGAATGTAAAGCTCCAAGGAGAGAGCTTTAGGGTGCTGTTTGATCTGAGATATGTTATGTTGCTGTGCTGCGAGAATGTGCTATGTGGACAAATGAAATGATTGTACTTAGACGTGCTGTATGATTGGTGGATGTCACACGCATCAATGGCAACGTAGCACAGCACATCTGGTCGAAAAGCACACTTAGTCTTCAAATATGTCGAAAGATCGAAGTCGCTGATACAGATCACAGTGAACCTTGCTTTTTTGCTTTAACGTCCTTTATCGGACGCCCTTGAAAGGATAGACCGGGGTGGCCTCTCTCAAGAGGAATAGTGTGTACAGCCTGCCAAGTATAAGTTGCCGTGTGGCAAAAAAAACTATTTAAAGCAATTGTATGTATTATTGTCAAATCTTGATATTGACGTCCTGTAAATAAGTGTTAAGTAACAACAAAAGAACCTTTTATAAAAGTGGCATTTTATGATGCCTGAACCGAAACATCTTACAAGTATCATCAAAGTTCCACAATGTTGTACATTGGTGCACTGCATCCTCATGTTTATTACATAATACAAAGCCACTTGTATGCAATACAAGTCAGCTTTAAAGCTCAGTTGCGAAAACTCGGACACGTCTGTTGCAAACAACCGATAAACCACTTCGCTGGCATAATACTTCGTAATACGAGTCCATCTACGCTTTAAAAGCTTTAAACATTTCTCTGTTCCTGGTATTATACTGAAAGTAAATTGGAGTTTTGAGTAACGTTCGTTCGTTTTTGTTTACACAACATCATGATTTCTATAATACTACTGATATACCTTATTATTACACACACAAAACCTCCTTTTATACCTTTGGTAGGTACTCTTACATTTTGCAGGCTGATGAGGCGACAGTTGAGAATGACGGACGTAGATGTTGTATATCCAAATGTTAAAAACGTTTTGACCACAAGACAGACAGAAAATGAGCTTGCTAACAATGCTTGTCTGACTGACGTTCCTCCAAGTTGAATTAAGCACAATTGTCAGATATGCAAGTTATGCTTGTCAAGTATTTATGTCCTCAATTAAGCTTAAGTCGATAAAAATGCAGATGTTTTAAGACTAGAGGATCACATGCTATTCAAGTATGCACTGTAATTATTTAAGCATACCTTCAATAACCCCAGCTTCCCCGAAGGGCGAGGTAGATGTATATCACATGCCCCACATTTCGTTAATAATTTTATTGATCAAGCTAGCTGAGCGAGCGAAGCGTCTACATTGCGAGACTGGACAATTTTGCTTATGTTCATCTATCTGTCTGTATCGTGTGTTCCGGGTTAGCGGACACATGTTCATGGACGACTGGCTGCAGAGGCAGCATGGTGACCTCACGTATCGTGCGACGCAGGTCGTTACCGGGCATGGATGCTTCGGTAGCTATCTGTTTCGCATCCATCCGCGCTGCGGGGCCTTTGCCCCAGACTCACCCACTGACGCGGGTTAAAACCCTACCCCAACGATGCGGGATTCTCATCCCGACCAAACCCCCGTAGATACCACACAGGTGGTCAAGGTACGCCGGGCGCCACTGGAAATACCTTCTGCGTCTGAACCAGAGACGCCCGGCAACGGACGTAAGACGGCCGCGGCCTTGGGCGGCGGAAAGAAAAAATAAAAAATCGGACACATGTTTTATCGGGTCAGACAGGTGACCCATTATTTAAAACGTTTTAGTCATCGTGTGCTATGTTTAATTGGGGGGGAAAGTCCAAATAGGTATTTTTTTTGTTTTCGAGGTCTACCTGTTCAACCATATGGGCGACTACTAGTATTTATTTTATTTATGCTTTCTACATAATAATAAAATACATAACAAACATGTAGCACCACTTATCTCTAAATAGATCACATCTAAACCCACGTATCAGGTGGCAAGTTAATAATCGGGTACTTTTGAACCTATTTGCCCAACCCTCGATTGTTTAGCAGTAGGCGTACTACATGCAGGCGAGGTTGTCTTGGGCCTGAGCCTTTAGGTAACATCTTGGTTCCCTGCAGGGTACTCTCTGTATATTAACCAAACAATATACTTTGTATACATTATACTAGACTCCATGTAATTACTCACTCATTTAAACTACAGAATTGAAGAAAGAAAACATCAGTATATGAAAACAGAACAAAGTCCAACGATGCATCTGTCAAATCCAGATAAATTTAAAATCTACTAAACGAATTTGCACGCAATTTCTAGAAATATGTATTTGTGATACTCGTACATAAGTACTATAGGTATGCTATGCATGCTAATTGCAAATGTTGAAGGGGGCAAATGTTTTTATTACATATCAGAATCGAACACTTAAATTAATTAATCGAATGAAAAGAAAAAAAAAATCATTGTTAACGCACGTGTTTCCATGGCAACCATTTAATCATCTGGTTTTCGGTGATGTCCAGGACATTTTCGGTGATTATTCCTCCGTGGTCAGTTCTATTTTCATGATTTCAGCTATATGCACTCCCGGGTATGATGTCGACCAGCATGTCAAATTTGGTTAAAATCAGTCGAGCCGTTTCGGACGAGTTGGCACACAAACGATTTACACTTGACGCCTAAGATTAAGCTCCGCTCAATAATTTTATTAATTATATGTATAGATATTGCACAAACGAATAAAGTAATTTAATGTCCATCAATAAAGCAGTCATTCACCTATTGCAGTGAAACCGCCTGGCCCATTGCCCGCCATTGATTCGATGAATAACTTGACGTGTTGTGTCTGTGCTTTTAGTTACTAGCTATTAATAGATAAACTAGGTATGCAATGCATGCTACTAATTGCAAATGTTGAGCGGAGCAAATTTTCTTAATTTTTTTTATGCTCTATTTTCATGATTTCAGAGATATGCACTCCCGGGTATGATGTCGACCAGCATGCCAAATTTGGTCAAAATTGGTCGGGCCGTTTCGGAGGAGTTGGCACACAAACGATTTACACTTGTCGTCTAAGATATAGCTTTGCTTCGCTCCGCTCAATAATAAATGTTAGCTCAAAGAAAAAATAAAGTTCAAGGGCATTTGAAAATTTTAGCCTAATCATCCAAACGCCCGTACCAAAGTCACTTTCATTAATATTACTAAAGTGTTGACGTACGATTCATTTGTATTCAAACCAGAATTACTTACTTTGAAATATATTACATGGCTTTAAGTGAATCTTATCAGTATGAAGTGTTAAATTACACCGAGTTCTTACGAAGGAATCAAAAGAGATAAAATAAGACCAAGCTTTCACAAGAGAGACCATCCGTGATGCGTGCTCAGAATAAGTTTTATATCAACGTAAGACCGGTTTTTCACTGTAAGATATAATATAAGTAAATAAAAATATATTTTATCCTGCGGTGAGGATACCACACATCGTCGGTTGGTAAGCTTCCCTTAACCCTCGGCATGTCTGGTGACCAAAAGTTACACGGTATGCCTTGTAGGGTCTCACGGACCCGGACTATTAGCCCCCTATAAACATGTAGTAGTGTAAAACAATGGAAATTTGATGTTGAATTTTAGATAATTGCAATAATTTTTCACTTTTTAACTTTGCATCATGTATAAATAAAAGTTGTACTTAAATAACAGGTACACGCGCACTTAAATCACATCTTTGTTCTAAAGAACCGTACCCTGGACTGAAATGGCGGGTGTCGGACGTCTAGAGACTCATAACGGTCAGCTACTGAAAACGGTTGCATGCAAAATTCAAATTTGAATGAACTGCAGCATATGTTTAGTGATGGGTCTGTGGGACCCTACCAGGCATGCCAAGGATTAAGAGACAGCAACAGTAAACCTGGTAGCATAGTATTGTGTCTTTTGATATTCGTAATACTTAACCTTTAAAATTGAAGTAAATTTTTCACGTGACGTGATAAAGTCACAGTAACTAATACTCGCGAATCTACCCTCGTGAGTCGTGGATGTCGGTTAGACAACCAAAATACCTTATTCTGAAATAAGTTCACTTGGCCCAAAATCTCAAGGTAAAGCCCCAGGGTAACATGAATCTCCCATCAAAATTTAATTTCTATATTTAGGACATGATTGGTATCTATAAAGACATCTGATCTGAAGAATTTGTTATATATTCTAAAGCTTACAGCAATGGGGAACGAGCAGCATTAAAAATGTTTCAAAGCAGCCAGCTATAGCATTTCTGCAATAAATATTGGTTCCGTTTGATATTTCACAGTGTGTAGTCAGCTTTTAATTGTATTGACGGTTTTATTGCAATATTATATTCGATCAGTCGCCGGTGTGTAAGCGAATTTAGTACTGTTTTATTAGTCCAAGTCAACACGTGTGTTCGATCTTAATCATAAGCGGCGCCGATCGCGATCGTTCACTGAAATCGCTTTCTGACACACTGGTTCTCTTTAATGATGCAAATACCTTCATCAATTACGAGTATTTTAACAATAAATTTCTTTTCATACCAATATTTTATGTTCGCTTATGTGGATTTCTGGACTTTTTTTTTAAATTGCGCGTGACCACGGCCGCTCCCGTTGCTGCCGTCTTTGGTAGGTACCCAGAAGGTATTTTCAGTGGCGCCCGGGGGACCTTGGCCTCCTGTGTGGCTGGATTACTGGATCGGGTATCGCAACCTGCTACCGTACCTAATACATTATTATAAAGAAGAAAATATTATTTATTTAATAAAAATAAATAAATATGTTAGGACAATTCACACAACGCCATCTAGTCTCAAACTAAGCAGAGCTTCTGTTATGAGTAGGTACTTTTTTTATTTTTATTTCCGTGGCCTAAGGCCGCGGCCGCTCTAACGTCCGTTGCCGGGCGTCTCTGGTTACAGGCAGAACGTATTTCCAGTGGCGCCCGGCGGATGAGTAGGTACTATAATATAAACTACTACCTACATACTAAAAACTTTTTTTTTTTTTTTTTTTTTTAAATGTATACATATTATACATAGGAAACATCCAGACTTCGGTACAAACGTACATGTCATCACACAAATCTTGTCCCAACCGGGAATCGAACCCGAGACTCCAGCGTCGAAAGCAGGTGTTCTACCGACCACGCCACCGAAGCAGTCAATAAAAGTAAAAGAAATCACATTTACAATTACAATAAATAGATCGAATTAATGTCAGTAAGAAATAAATACAGTTAATTTATTTAATTAACTGTAAATTTGTTGTTTCGTCCCGGACCGAACCTGGCATAAAGGTGTCTAGAACGCCAGCCACATTGTCACGCAGGATGGCGATGGTAAGCCCCGCAGCGAGAGTCACCAGTCCTATAAAAAGAGAGATGTATGTTTTTGTTTAAAAAGTATTTTATTGACTGAGGGAGCGAAGCGACCGAAGTCTCCGTTTCAACTTGCAGACTAGGGATAATTTCTTTCGTCTGTACCTCTACATCTCTACATCTACGGGTTCTGTTAGATCATGTTTGAGGCCGTATTTATCAACCGATTTGCATGAAACTTTACACACACACTCCTTGGTTACAATGAATAACATTTGAATGATATTTTTTGGATTGGATGACAAATGAAAGAGTAATAAAGAAAATTGAAGAAAAATTTTTTCTAAACAAAGCCGCTCCCGAAGTCTACGGTTCACAGAACCACTAGTTTATTACTGCAACAAAATATAAACCACGTGCAGCCCCAAACCCCAAATAAATGACTTTTGTATTGGTGAAACCGCATGGAAATTCTGTCAGTAATTTAATCATACCTCACGGGAGGACTGCTAAGTGCTGATCACTGTTATCAACTGGCTAAAGTGTAAAATAGATTATACTCATATTATAAAAGGTGTAAAGGTCTAAGACATTAATCATGTTGCTAATTATTCCCACACTAAAAGCTAAAATAATAAATGCTTAAAAGTAATTATTGAAATGCTAACCATTTATTATAACCCAAACCTAATTATACAAGTTTTTTTGTTAATTTATCAGCACGCAAGTCAAATATTCTAAGTCAAAATTTTGTGTTCATTACTTAGTCCTAAGAGCCCAAAACCACAGAAACTAAATTTTCTGAATATTAACGATACATTTCTTGTTGTAATTACTTGTGTACGTTGCTATGAATCATTAGTGATAATTTATGAAAGTGCAAACTGTTGAGTTATTATACTAAGCTTGATTATCTTAAATACCTACTATAGTTTGAGAATTGTTGTACTTCAGTATGTTGAAATTATAGCTATGGACTTGCATGCCGACATACATCATGCCGTTATCCCCAAAGTGGTAGGCAGAGGTGCATTACACACCTACACTTTGCCGGTAATTTCGTTGGTCTCACGTAATATGGGGCATATCTATTGCCGTTATCGGGCAATATAGATCCATCAACATCTGTAGTTAGTCAGTCCATTCTTCGTTCTTTGTCCAGTCTGTCCTTCTTTGGAATGCCCTTACTCTGGATATCAGGATGTCCACTACCCGTTATAGTTTTAAGAAAAAAGTTCGTTACCAATATCTCAATCTACTGACAGAGCTGTCGCGCATTGGAAGCAATAGTTGAAAGTATGTTTATTTTTTAGTATAATGGCTTTATGTATGTATGTATATGTAAGTATTATATATGTAGGTATATTTATCTATGTTATATATGTAGATGGTATGTATTTTTTTAAGTATTTCAGTTAGTATGTATGATTTAAGTATACCGTGTATGCACCTACCCAGTACATTCTCTGCATCACCCTAAGGTTGACTTGTAGAAAATGCATCCGGCATTAAATCCGCCTTTGTACATTTGTTTGTGCATAAAGCTTTATAATTAAAAAAAAAATTTAATAAATAAAAAAAAAATTCAAATCAAATCTCCAACAGCCAGGACAGATATCACATACCACTAAACAGAATCTTAGAGCGTTAGCGATAGCTATGGTCTAGGTAGATATGGACATGGGGACGCTAAGCAAAGCTAAAACACTAGTATAGTATTCGTACTAGTATAGTATTTAAAGTACCTCCATGAACGGGGCCTGAGAACGGCGGGATAGCCACCCGCCGTCCTTACAGAAGCAGGCTAGAAGGGTTGCGTGCTGCGGGGCTTTGGCCTTTCACTCACCGACGCGGGATTAAACCCTACCCCAACGACGCGGGATTCTTATCCCGACCAAACCCCCGCCCGTAGAGAACACACAGGTGGTCAAAGTCCGCCGGGCGCTACTGAAAATACCTTCTGCGTGTGAACCAGAGACGCCCGTCAGCAGACGTAAGAGCGGCCGCGGCCTTGGGCCGCGGAATTAATAAAAGAACTAGCATAGTATTCTTATATAGTATTGTATAGTATTCTTATATATGTGGCTAAACTTTACTTTAAGTCGACTAATAACATAAACGTGAACGTCTATGAAGGCATACTACAATTTGTTGTCGATTTTTAATTACTAATGACTATTTTAAGTTAAAATTTCTTTTTGTAGCCATTCTTTTACAATGAAAGATAGTTAAAACTCCCCATAACTTGGTTTTATAGGTGTCCTTAATGCTTGACGCACAGTGAAGGTTTATTGTACAGCAATGATAACTAACACGTGTATTTTAGTGCCGTCTCCCGGCGCCTGCAGTCGGCAGTAAAAGATTCAAACAGATACGTTTTTTTTATTAAACTCATGTATATACATATCTCAAAGGATGGATAGAGTTAATACATTGAATCTTCAGTCCATAAGAAATAAATGAATCCATAGTATGTGGAGATAATTTAGTTGTACAATAGATTTGCACAATAGGTACCTATAGACCAGGGTATCTAAATGTATACCTATCGAATGAGTAAATTACTTTCTGAACAGTAAAATGTAACAATTACAAATGTAACATTATTATATATAAAAATTATAAATTAAGTATTTATTTCTGCAAAATTAATCTTAGATTATTCATCAACCTGTGACACCGTTTAGAAGCCATCCCACAAAAAAAAATGTTCAGTTATAAAGTTTGTCGTCACTGTTATTGGTGGATAAATAAAGAAAAAAAAAAATATTCACGAAACAGGGTATCCTCATACCTGTTATATGAATCACTGTTGTTATAACGGTATTGTGTGCACCCGGGTTTATTGCTGTTAATTCGGGTTGCACCCGAACTCTTTTTATATTCGATTGTATTCTTGACCAATACAATACATTCTTAAACGAGTTTAGTGAACTGTAATTATTATAACAACGCCGCTAACTGAACCTTAAAAGTTATTACCTCGACCAAAAAAATTTTACTAGTTTTATTTAACCGTAGAATGCTAATTACAAATGGTTATAAAAAACACCTATGTTATTTTGATTTAAATTTGATACAAATTTAATATTCATACATATTTACATTTACATTGCTAATATAAGAAAATATTGTATGTTAATTCTAGGTTCAACGTTTGAGGTTCAAAAGTCTGTGAAACCTTAAAATTCTAATTATCTTAAATTCTAGAAAAAAGTTTGAAGTTTACAAATTTACATCTGAGTATTATCATAGTAAATTTCAGTATTACAAGGATTCTGCAAGCGTAGAAGAGTAAATACACCCACATCTTCGACAATTACTAGACTAGACAGTTTAAGCAAAATTGTATTGGTAAAATCAAATCCATATTATTGCTTGTATCCCAAATATGTAGCTATGATTTTTTGAATAAAAATTCAGTTGTTTTCAATTCCATGATCAAAATTTACATAAGTTTCAGTTAGCGACTGTGGTTTATTTCGGCGTAGGTACCTTCTGCCTTACGTATACTAATCGCATTGAACATTATTGACTGAGGGAGCGAAGCGACCAAAGACTCCGTTTCAACTTGCAGACTGGGGAGAATTTCTTTCGTCTGTACCTCTACATCTACGGGTTCTGTCGGAACATGTTTGAGGCCGTATTTATCAACCGATTTGCATGAAACTTTACACACACTCCTTGCTTACAATGAATAACATTTGAATGATATTTTTTGGATTGGATGACAAATAAAAGAGTAGTAAGGAAAATTGAAGAAGAAATTTTCTAAACAAAGCCGCTCCCGAAGTCTACGGTTCACAGAACCACTAGTTATAACTCTTCGACAAATAGGTATCGTAGTACCATTCAGTTATATCCACTGACATTCATTATGCCAAATAAGTAAATTATAAACCTAGTATGATCAATTGCAAGGACGAAACATGTTACGCTTCAATCCTAACTTAGCTGAAGGAATTAACGGAAATAACAATAATTTAAATTAGAATAAATGAATGCTAACATTATTTTTTTAATATTTCAATCGTTGAAATATCATAATGTGATTTCGTGGGTAATTTTAAAGAAACCTCCATGCGACCTGGAAGCGTGAGCCCTTGCGTCATTGTTGGACGCTGGGACGCGACCACAGGCCTGCGTCTCGAGAAATCGAAACTTTTTTTTAAAATTCGATTCCCAAATCCGCCGCCGCTACCACGTCCGTTGCCAGGCGTCTCTGGTACGCACGCATAAGGTATTTCCAATGGCGCCCGGCGGAGAATAGGTACCTACGCTAACTATTATAGTGCGATCTAAAAAATATAAAATACAACCGGACGCCCGCGGCTTCGCTTGCATGACAAATTATATAAGAAAACAAAAACCTTCCTCGAGAACCACTCTATTCATTGGTGAAAACCACATCAAAATCCGTCGCGTAGTTTGAAAGATCTAAGCATACATAGGAAACGAAAGCGACTTTGTTTTAAACTATGTTTTGTGAAACAAAAATTGGATGATAACGGTACGTTTGTCGTTGTTTAGTGTCAGAGCGTACCTATCCCTGGTTTGGGAAAGGTCACGGGTTCGAGTCCTGCCGATGACATCCGTTTTTGTGATGAAGACAACTTACAACTTAAGTAACACATCTATTTAGGGTGTCTATGTATTCAACGGCATCCTTATCAACAAACTATAATTTGTACTTATAATTGTAATTGAAACCACAGGATATAACCTATCACATCCATTGAAAAGCTTACGCTCATGTACATGAAACGTAAATATAAACTTTAGTTAGAGAACATACAGATATGATTGGCATGATTGCAATATCGGTTCAAAAGCAATGACCTTACAAGTCAATATTGTATTGAATGGACGGACTGTAGGGTTAAAATGTATTATTAAGGGGATTATGCTAATTTGTATAATGTAATATATAAATTAGCATAATAATTAATATAAGTGTTACATGAATTAATTTTACATCCGCTGTGAGCGTAGATTGAGATAACTACAAGTAACAATTAAGTAATTGTAAGTAGGTATTAGTTTGGTATCTTACGAGTATCTATTTTATTTTTTCTATGTTAAGATAAGATAAGATAAGATAAGATAAAGTTACATAATCTTTATTGATTGTATACAATCAATAAATAGTAACCTTAAACACATGCCTTAAAATTAATGTTCATTACCACCGTAATCATCCTTCCATCATGAGGAAACTTTTACGTCAGTATTACTTAGTTCGAACAACTGATAATCAGATCAAAATACCTCACAATACTGTTACCGCGTGACGCTTCCTTATAGAGAAATGAATTACTTTTGGGAACTTGATTGCATTTAAACCAGTTGTTATGTTCTATTGGAGGGATATATTTGGAGTTAAGCTTCATTCATAATTAGAAATGATTTGAATAAAGTTTAAGTTGATTGTTAACAGATTTGGTCTTTTTGTAAAAGACAATTAAACTGACAAAATGGTCGCAACATTACCTTCTTACAAGGAATTTATAATGGCCGCCTATAAAACATTGTCATTACCGCATTCACCATTCGATCAAAGACAGGCGCACTGAAACAGATTGGCGTAAAAGTGTCGATCGGAAATTGGAACTCTTTGCAGTAAAAATTGATCCCACCAAAAACATTTCGTACGTATTGATTGTACTGTAAAAAGTTGTCAGATCTAATAGAGAACCAAGTTTCAACTCTACACGTCCTAACCTAACACTTTCCCTTAATGAGACCTGTGGCGGTAGGTTAGGTAATCTACTCTTTTCGAATATTTTTCATAAGGCTTAACTCACAAACGTAACTCAAACTAAACATTCATGAATAAGAGTGTAGGTATCTACTGATAAATGGTCACTGTACAAAAATACATAATATATAACCAATCTTTTTCATCGCTATTCGATCCCGTTAATCTTTAATGCACTCTTTGATTGGAACCTCTGATGCAGACAACATTTTTTTCCCAAACCCTATTACATATTGATTTGTTCGAAAACACACTATTTTTAGACTTACAGTAAATCTTATTGCAGACAGACTGGGGATAATGAGAAAATGCACTTTAGCTTAAAGTGAACCTTCTAATTCAATAAAAATAAGAGTAAGTACCTATCAATGTGTTACCTATACTTAGAAATTGATAAAAAGATTTAGTCCTTCCTTGGCAATTGGGTAAATAGCGGAATCATGTCATTGTGTAAATGTTTGACAAAATAAATGTTCCTACAAATAGGACGGGGCTTTCACAGCTTCACGGATTGGGACCCATTGTAGGTTGTATTTTATCGTGATAATAGGTTTGACGAGAAAATTATTCCTGCAGGTGGCATTGTCGGCATATCGATTAGTTCTTTTTATATTTTCCTGTTTTAGAGAGGGGTTAACTCGGAACTCTGACGCATTTTGTCTTACGCCAGACTGACAGAATCTGGTTAGTCGATATGAGTAGGTACCATGCTAAAAGTTACTTTAACAGGCTGTTTCTCAAAGTGCTGTCGTAGAAAATTGATTTCGAAAAAGTCGAGTTGTCACTGTGGGGACTTAGGGTCATCTTAATTGATATACTATTTACTATGATAAGTATATACAACATCTCTCTGACTATAAATCTAGTATTTTAATAAAACGGTAAAAAATATTTCACGGATAATCTTGTGACTTACTAAACTGAGCTTTGGAAAATATTACGCTATGTTTCATCAAAATCGGATTAAAGCAAAAAATTATAATCGTAAAAAGTAACAGTTCGTTATTGATCCGAAAATCATTTTAGTGAAAGCTTCGGCATCCAGCTACCTTTAAATAAAGTGAATAAATACACACACGTATTCTAAAATATTACAAGTATATGCTAATGGTTAAAGGGGCACAGAACTGTAGCAAACTTTACAACCCTCCCACTGCATTACGCAGCACTATAATCGTAAAACGGCGATAGAATAAAACTTCCACTATATTCGCTAGTATTTTGCCACTTTTGTGTGAGTAAAGAAAGTTTTAAAAGTATCAATTTTATGATAATCTTACCATTTATCAACGTCACCTTTATGCCTTCGCTAAAGTTTATAGGCCCTTCGTAGCTTAAGGTTTATCTGTGGTGTAATAGATCACGATAACCCCGGTATCTGTTTCATAAGTTAGCCAAGGGATCATCTCGCATAGGTACCTACTTGAAATGGAACTTTTAGTGATACCAACAATCTAATATTCAAATATAATAATCAAAATAGGAAGTACAAATTACGTCATCGTGGTCCTGGTTGTCATACGAACATCTATGGCAGTCGTTACGGGTATTTGGAGTCCTAAAATAAAATCCGACCAGTCTAGCTACAGAACTTCGATATCGACCATTGTCCATGGGTTGTGGAGGTTAGATGGCAGTCGCTCTACGGAAAACATCGAAGTTCAGCCGCATCGCTGTTAGACGGAATCTGGATGACCCTATCATAAAAACTGTAGATATCGTATTCAATAAATTTACCCAATAATGACTGAAGGCACAGATTAATTAATAGTTACTACGTAACAGATACATCACTCCCATACAAAAGCGAAAATACCTACTCTATATTAACCTACAAAATTTTAATAATAATACCAGCTGCACAGAACGAGGAGAATTGTACCTTAAACACGCGATCATAGAGTCGAAACTGTGTTGCCCACCGTGCGAGAAACGCCATCGTAAGAATGCGTTAGGGTTGTAACTATGATGATTGTTGTAATAAAACGAATGTTACTAATCAACCATTTTTTTTGATTAGTCAATCCAATATGTTTTAGTTTTATATAATGATTTATATTTTTTTATTGATCAATAAACAAAAACGGCAAATATATCACGTTTGTTGTATGGGTTGTACCCTAAAATATTAATTTTATTCTGGTTTTTAGTATTTGTTGTTATAGCGGCAACATAAATACATTATTTACTATGTCACGGTTCAAGGTATACTAATTATCACGGTTCATGAAATACAGCCTGGTGATAGACGGACGGACGGACAGACAGACAGACGGACAGTGAAGTCTTAGTAATAGGGTTCTGTATTTCCCCTTTGGGTACGGAGCCCTAAAAAGAAAATAAATAATATCTATGGATAGGTCATCAAAAATGATATTGAGGCTTCTAATATCATTTTTTTTCTAAACTGAATAGTTTGCGCGAGAGACCCTTCTAAAGTGGTAAAATGTGTCCCCCCTCTAACTTCTCCTCTAACTTCTAAAATAAGAGAATGATAAAACAAAAAATATATATGTTGTACATTACCTTGCAAACTTCTACCGAAATTGGTTTGAACGAGATTTAGTAAGTAGTTTTTTTTAATACGCCATAAATCGTAAAAATTAAAATATTATGTTACTTGCTGCTACGGAACCCTTCATGGGCGAGTCCGACTCGCACTTGGGCGTTTTTTTTTGTTAGCCAAACATAACGTAATCCCGATGCACGAAAAACAAAAGGAAATGTAAGTAAATGAAACCCAAGTTAAAAATGCATTTGATTATTATTAAAATAGTGCATCCATTTGCATACCTACTATAATCCGCACAATAATTACGTGGTTTCTGCATTTCGAAGCGTAAGCGCGGGAAACATGCAGTGCGGTGCGATGCGAGCGCTCAGGCGGGCGACTTCGGCAGCCCTCTGCCAGTTTGTACTCTCGAAAGTACGCCGAGCGGTAGGTATATAGCGCGCGGCCTTGAGCGAGTGACGGAGGCCTGCTGAAGGCTATCTCTTGTCTAATTCCCAAATAACAAAACGGATATTTTCTTTCTTTCTTCTTTGATATTTTATTACATAAGCTATACATAAAATTGTACACTACCCGCATTAATATATTATATTTTTTTTCCATCCAAAGGTTGCCTGGAAGAGATCGCTTCTTAGCGGTAAGACCGCCCATTGTACATTATTTTAAGGCATTTGTTCTATTAAGTATCTTTTATTGTTTCTGTAAAATGTACAATAAAGAGTATTTATCCTATCTTATTTTATATTTCGTATAATTTTCACACTTACACAAAGGTTGTGTTACTAGGAATACATTAAGCTTTTTCTCTGTGTGTAAAGTTCATTATAAAGCCCGTCAAACGTTCACTAACTCAATGAGAGTACCTATCTCTGAGGAGCCTTTTGTTTCATACTTATAGTAAGTTGCGTGACTCTACTTCAATATATATAATTCAACTTGTGTGAATGTATTGTAACGTAATAAAACCTTCAAAAAGATACATTACAGACCATTAAAACTGTTAACGATAGAGTTAATCTTTGAACTTTCATATTATTAGAGTTACTGTTGTATATTTCTTTTTTTTTAAGAAATATCGATTCTAATTGATAGCTAGTACATTTTTACAAATTTGTCATGATATCTATTGTGGCTGATCGGTGGTTAGATTCTATATGTAGCTTCCAAGGTCTTAAATATACCTACATATTTCATAGTAGTCACCACACTCCAACATTTTATGAGAACGAGTATAATAATGAGTTTTTTTTAAATAAATATTGTTGGACCTGCTCACACAACGTCATCTAGCCCAAACTAAGCTATAATGTGTGTACTATGGAATCTAGACCACTGATAAACATACTTATACATATATTTCTAAATACATACATAACATACATAGGAAACAACCAAACTCTGAAACAAACATTTGTGGATCACACAAATATTGGCTTCGACCCGGGAATCGAAAGCCGATGCATTACCGACCACGCCACCGAAGCAGTCAAAGTTTGAAAGTGGAATCTTGAATAGTCAAAAGCGTCAAAAGCTTGTGTCCATTTTGCATGCTTTTGACGTTGCATGTACCTAAGTTAACCACTTAAGTAATTTGGTTAAAGTTGTTGAATCCGCTCAGCCAGTTTCATGGTATGGTTGACTAAAGTCCTGGGTTTCAAAGTAAATGATACCTTCTTTAATTCCCTGTATACGTACCCTACCTAATAGTAAAAATAAAAAATACAGAATTTCAATAGAACACAGACCGGTATGGACTACATCGCTTAGGCCATGATCATGATACAATTTGTCTAGAGAGTCTAGACAATTATAAATCTTTGTATGACTTAAAAAGTTTATCAATCATCTCAAGAAAGAAAGGAACCTATATTATGAACGATATAATGTTAGAATTATCATGTTTCATTACAATTCTACATGCATGTTAGATTTAGACAAAAGTTATTGTGTACAGTCTCATCTATTCTAGAACCACGTAATGTTCTTGGAATTATCGAAATAAACCCCTTTGTGAATGCATGTTACTCATATCGTGGGACAGTTCATTTCGTTTATGACCGCAATAGATGTGCACAATGCTAAGTTTGCTTGTTGCTTTTGTTATTTTGTGCTTGGACATTTGACTCATATATTCTATAACATAGGAAATGGTAGTTTGATTATCATCTGTCAAAGTATACCGAAATAAATAGCTTATTTAAGGTAGTTCGATTTTTGCTTAGCGCGTGGCTGGTGGCATTTTAGGCTACCTCTGGAGTTCGATTTTTGCTGAGCGCATGGCTGGTGGCTTTTTAGGTTACCTCTGGCGCTCCGCAAAAATCGGGCTCCCAGATACTCACATACCGAACAACGTTTCTTGTCCTGCACCTGGAGTTAGTTAGGAATAACTAGTTCTTCTGTGCGGGAGTATCAACTAATCAAGCATTACCTTGACATTGGCGAATCATCGATCATTATCGATGGAGCCACGTTTTTAAAAGAAGAAGAAGAAGGCTACCTCTGGCGCTCTTCAAAAATCGGGTTCCCTGACACTCACATACCGAACAACATTTCTTGTCGTGCACTTCGAGCTAGTTAAGAATAACTAGTTAACGGGACTCTGTGTGGCACTATCAACTTATCAAGCGTTACCTTGACATTGGCGAAATCATCGATGAACATCGATGGAGCCACGTTTAAAAAAAAAAGAAGAAGAAGAAGCTTATTTAAAATTGTGTATATTTTAGAAATACTCGTACAAGCAAAAGAATTGACAGAATAATACGTTTAATGGTGCAATTACACTTGGTCGTTACCCGAAATCGATTGCCTATAAAATTCGGACAAACGAATAAGTGTAAATTAATGAAGCTGATTTAAAGCCGATTTGAGTACGCCCGTAATCGAACTACTCACGCTAAAGACCACCAGAGCGTGGGAAAGATTAGTCATATCATCATTCGAACACGGACTAGGAGTATCAAAGATAGACGATGTTATTGCTTTCCAGCCCGCACACGGGCGCAGGGTCGTTTGCTCGTATTTAAGTAACCGAACGTGAGTGAACAATGGTTCGGATGCCCAAAGTCGAATAACGTCTTTCGTGCACCCGAATTCGGGCTAACATCAAGTTTTAGCCACAAGAAACGTCTTAAGATTTTCAAAATAATATAACCTATCTAATAATAACAGTAGTAGTTACACTAGTTATAACTGTGTATATTTTAAATTGTAAGTATCCTAAAATACTAAATCAACAACTGCAGACTCATTTATGTCTAAGAAACATACTTTATATTCGTATAATGGGTCTTATAGGATGATTAATAGTAAAGGATGCGACGTAGACTCTGCAGTGACGTGGCCGGACATCTATTGTATAGTGTAATTATAATATAACATTTAGTCTGAATACGTCTTTCGATTACTGGGAAGGACCCTTTCCTGTCAGTTAAATACTCACATGAGCACCACTCTAACTGCTTAAGATTAAAGACTTAAGACATTGCAGTGTCAGAATAGGTCAAACCCAATAGCAACACAAGCAATTTAGCTTTACAGGGACTTTAATGAGCCAGGCATCACCTGTCAGTACATTATAATCACCCGGAAATCACACCTTTATCCTGAGGTTGTCAGCAAGTGCATTACACACTCAAAATATGCCAGTATTTCTTGTCCCACGTAATACCTAAAATTTCAATCAACAAAAGCCAAATATAGTTTTTTGATCGAAGCAACCTGAATTACAGATGAATGATTTTATTCAATGTGCATTTCGTGCGATAACTTTATTAACAAGAAGCTCTCATACAACCTTATATTCCATCCTCTGTCGGAGTATGCCGTTTCCCTCGTGTAACTTAAGAACTTAGATTGTGAAGATTGTTGGTCGTGGAACGTTTTAATTAAGCCTCATTGTGGTAGTGAACTTATGAATTACATGTAACGTGATATTAATGAGAAACTTCAACATCAACTTTGACATCTTTGTTACGCAGTTAACGGTGACATAGTATACTTAGATGTCTCCAAATTTGCAAACGGGAGCCTGATTCAGTTTGTAAAGATTTGTCATAAAATTTTCTTGGTCATCGCCTAGTAAATATGGTGGTATTGAAGAATATAGTGTATATTCCGTACAATAGTTCCACCAAATCAATAAATAACTGGGTCAGGGGTTTTATTCGAATCCTAAACCTAATCGCTTTGTATTATATTAATAAATATTTGATTTTTTATAAGTATATTTTAAACCAATATCGTGTTTACTGCTCCCATGTCCATTGCTGCGGGCGTCTCTGGTGGCATCCCTCCTCTTGGCATAAAATTTTAAGGCATAATATAGTTTGGCGTAACATTTTCGCATAACTTTTATTAGCATAATAATACTACTGCATAATAATCCTTTGGTATAATGCAGATCTTAGCATAACTATCATTTATTATTATTTCCAACGGGGACGCCGGCAGCCGGACGGACGACCCACCCGCGGTTCTTGCGGGTCACTTCGTCCATTTCCCCAGTTCTCCCCTTGGGGAGAGTATGGTTGATCCAGCTCTCACGGTCCCCCGTCGAATCTTCTTGTGCCCTTTACAAATCTTATTATCTGTTCCACCTTCAGATTGCTAATGTCTTCCTCGTATAGTCTGTCCGACCCTAGGATTTCCCATCTGGTCAATGAGTACATGGGGCATTCTACCAGCAGGTGGAAGCTTGTTTCATCGCTGTCCATGCACTCTGGGCATTTCGGGTCGGTTTTTACTCCTATCACTGTCAGATGTCTGTTTAGTCGACAGTGCCCTGTTATTACTTCTATGGCGATGTTTCCTCTTGAGAGTTTCATGATATGACTCGTCGTTCTCTTGTCCATACCCTTGATGAAGATTTTCGACTGTCTCATTCCAGTCGAGGTCTTCCATCTTTGGTTGGTTTCTGCTGTTGTTCTATGGCTGATTACTCCTTTGGCGATTTTGTGCGCTATGGGCAACCGGGGTTCCGGCCCCACAAAGTTTTCGTCAGCACCTTCTCTGGCGAGTTCATCAGCCCGCTCGTTGCCAGTGTTTCTCTCATGTCCGGGGACCCAGGCAATCGTTAGGTCAGTGTTCTCGGCCAGTTTATCTAATGATTCCTTACATTCCTTGACTGTTGCTGATGTTGTCTCCACTTTGTCAAGCGCTTTCAGTGCCGCCTGGCTATCGCTGTATATGGTCACCTTTCTTGTCGTGGTTAGGTGTTCCATTATTTCCACGCATTCCTTTATGGCACATATCTCTGCCTGAAAGACACTTGCAAATCTTCCTAGCGGTATTGACCTGTCTAATTCAGTTACGTCTTTGCTTGTTATATGCACTCCGGATCCGGATAAACTAGTCAATTCCTTTCTTGAACCGTCTGTATAGCAGATAGTATCACTGGGATCTATGAGCCATTCATCTCGTCTCCCTATGTGTATTCTGTATTTCTTTTCGAAGATTTTCTCCTTCCTAATAAGGTCGTTATTGGATAGAATCATTGACAATTTGTCTTCGTAGTTCTTACTTATACTTGCATGACCTTTGTCCATGAAGTTTCCGGTCCATAAGCCAGTGCTTCTTAGTTTGAACCATTGTTCGGTTGCTTTTCTTTTTATTTCTAGGTCCAAGGGATTCAGCCCCAGTATGATCTCTAGCGCGGCTGTTGGTGTAGACCTCATCGCGCCCGTGGTCATGCTGGCAGGGCAGGGCAGGGCTGCAAGCCTTTGGACTTTGTCTAGTTCTTGTTTGCTTTTCTCTTTCAGTGGGCATGTCTTGTGGTATGCTTCCCTAAGAGCGGCATCTAGTCTGTTTACTTCTTGTTCAATTTCTTGTGTGTCTCTTAGCAAGGTTTCACACAACATATTATACTAAATGATAACTATCATTTAGTATAATATGTTTTTCCATAAGAAGGAGTTGCATAAATTTTAAAGGCATAATGTTTATTCGTCTATTAATTATGAGCCATAAATATAAAAGGTCATAATTGGTTATTTATTATAATTTGCGAATTACTCGATTGGAATAGGTTAATGTGCGGCGAGTGTGGCCCTTGGGCCACCCATGAGCCGCGAACATGTTTGTTTTTGTATGAATTATAATCAAACAAGTAGACAGTAAAAATAGAATAAGACAGTAAAAATATAAATAGAATAAAGTAGACAGTAAAAACTTACCTGTTCTCGATAAGCATTAGGTTCATGGTTGTGATTTTAGTTTTAATCTAAAGACCATTATGTGTTTATATCATTATGCGTTTCTAACATTATACTTTATAAAATTATGCTTCATTAATATTATGTTATTAGTATTTATGACAACAAGCATTATTCCAAAATATTTCTTTTTAATAATATTATGCCTTATGATCATTATGCTTCATTTCGTTATACCAATGTAAATTATGTCTATATATTTTATGCTTTTCATTAGTAAACCGTCTCTGGTGACACTAGAAGGCATTTCCAGTGGTACTGAAGATTGTGACCTAAATTTCATTTGAACTTCTCGTATGACAGATACAAATCACCATTTCGCCGAGTGGGTTGGACAATCAGCAAGTCGCCAGTAAATTCAGAATGCAATGCGAATACTGTTGTATTTTAATTTGTATTTACTTGGCACACCAGTGCAACAATGACTACATAAATTAAAAAAAATCGGTAGGTACACCATAAATACGTTTAAATTACTACTTTCGCGGGATTTTGTGACAGCTAGCGGCCATGTTTAAGTAAATTATTATTTTTCGTGGGATTTGTTTACAATATTTTAATAAAAAATTTAAAATTTGTAGTGATTACCCCAGAAAGCATTGAAAGTATCAACAATCAATGTATGTCTCTCAGGACTTGTCGTGAATACAATTGAGATTGACAGCAAGATTGAGAGCGGTACAGTTATAATTTTTCGTAATACGGTTACCGTGATTCAACTGCATGAATATAGCTACGTAGTAAAAACATATTTATATAGTTCGCATAACCACTCTTATGTACGTCAATAATAATGTAGCAGTACATTTACTACCAGATTCGCAAGCAACAGGTAGAGTCTATGAGGGCTCGTGGTCTAGTGGTAACCGACAATGTTAACACATTGCAAAGGTTAAGCAACATCTATTCAAGCCGGTCTTAGGATGAGTGACCATTTCTTAAGACACCGAGACCCCTCCGTGTCTTGGAGAGCACGTTAAGCCGTAGGTCCCGGTTGTCAGACGAACATCTATGGCAGTCGTTAGGGGTAGTTGGAGTCCTAAATCAAAAATCCGACCGGTCTAACTACAGAACTTCGATATCGCCCATGGGCTGTGGAGGTCAGATGGCTTCACGGAAAATATTGAAGTTAAGCCGAATCGCAGTTAGACTGGAAAGCCGACCCCAACCGCGTCTGGAAAAGGCTCGGTGGTTGAGGTAGAGTCTAAAAGAATCAGGCAAGAAATCTCACGGCCACTCTTTTTCAATACCCAATAAGTAATTACAAAATTTATTTATTATTAACTTATACATCTATCATTACAGTAACATTAAGTAAACATAACACCACAGAATAGGGCAACACTTACTTGTGTTTGATATTTTAACCTACATTTTACCGTCAACATAACTGGTGTGCTAACTAATCATTGAACAAATTGTTAAACAAACTTGAATTGAGTACCTAATAAATAGGTAGAAAATATATATAAAAAATACACTCTTAGAAAATAAATCTGATATAGACCGAGCCAGACTTCTAGCGGTAGCCAGACCAGAGTCCGGACACTGGCTGTATGTATATCCCTCTCTAAACACTGGCACCTTCATTAACCCTTCTACTCTTCGCATAGCTGTCGGTCTCCGGTTAGGCGCCCAGGTGTGTGTGGAGCACAATTGTGTTTCGTGTGGAGCTGTTGTGAATCGTTATGGTCATCATGGACTTGCTTGCCTTTACAGTGCCGGTCGCCTTTCCCGCCAACGTTCCCGCAATCCTGGAGCCCCGGATCATGCGCGACGATGGCAAGCGGCCCGACAGGATATCTCTTGTACCCTGGAGGATTGGGCGCGCTCTTGTATGGGACGCCACCTGTGCCGATACTCTAGCGGCGACCTACCAGTAAACGAGCCGGCGCGGCGGCCGATAAGCGGGAACAAATAAAGGCAAACAAATATAGTAGTCTCGGCACTCAATATGAGTTCGTCGCATTTGGTGTCGAGACACTAGGCCCATGGGGCCACGGTACGCATCAGCTCTTCACGGAACTCAGCAAGCGTCTGAGGGGAGAGACTTCGGATCCCCGCGCAGGCAGCTTTCTCGCGCAAAGACTCTCATTGGCAACACAGTGCGGGAATGCTGCCTGTGTTATGGGCTGTTCCTTGTGTATATTCATGAAATGTCTTATTATAAATAAATGCAGTGGTTGAAAATACACGCCAAAAATTGACACAACAACCGACTTCAAACTACCAAAATGGGACCAAATAATTGTCAGAATGGGACTAAATTGAAATTGGACCACTTGGGAATTAGCTATCATTTAAAAAAATCTAGTTTTACCCAGTTCAAAGATATCAGATAAATATAACAAACATAAAAAAACATACAGTCCAATTAAGAACCTCCTTTTTTGGAAGTCGGTTGAAAAAGGTAGTTTTCTGTGAGCGCCATCACGGCTTCGGCCTGTTAATGGTGAATCCCAGCTTTTACGTAAGCCGTGTAGATTTATCTAGATAAATCTACACGGCTTACGCCGGTAACCTGAATCACTCTAGTGCCAGTTTATCCGGTAACCAGGAAAATAAGACTAAAATTGCAAAATAAACTACAATTCGGTTATCAATGTATTTGGTGTAGTTTTGTTTGAGTTGCTAACTGCCACTTACGATGTAGGGATGTAGGTGCTACCACTTAAGATATTATAACAAGCGAGTCAAATCCTTTGGAAGGATTCAGTTAAAATCTGTCCAATTAATTCATGGACACGCGTCATAACTTAACAGTGAATAAGTTAATTAAACTGTACGACAATTCTGTCACCCTGTTGTATTATCATATATTATATCATAGTATGAATATTAGTACCCAATTAAATAACATAGATGTTTAAGCTCCTTTGTCTGATATTATTATATTAAAATTTGAATTTCTTAATTAGATTTTGGAAGAAAATATATTCGATGAAAATATATTGGAGGAAAATAAATTTGGATGAGAATAAAATAGGGAGATCGTTTTCATTGAACCGTCTATACCCTTAACATGGTTTTGCAAATCCCAAACCAATATGATGATGCATTTGAGGACTTATCTAAACTAATATTGTAAAGCTTAACTTTGTGTGTTTGTGCACCAATATCAGTCACTGGTCTGCATTAAAAAATTGTTTATGTACCTATAGGTACCCAATTCTTTTTGAGGGCTATATAAAAATATCACGCTTAACCAATAGGAACAGAGCCGCAATAAAAATGTTACGATAATCACCAGATAGTGATTTCTATAGGAACCTACATATTTAAGCACCTACAGCTATTAAAATTTTGCCAGTCTTTCGGCAGTTTGACACTCATGTACAACCAAACATACAAACCTTGACATGATAACAATAAGCATATTTTTTTGAGTTCCACGCGCTCGCGGTCCTCTTTTACGTCTGTTGTCCGGGCGTTCGGGCGTCTCTGGTACTCACCAGCAGGTATTTCCAGTGTGTGACCTCTTCGGGGGATCGACAATAATCACTAAAAAAAACCTATAAAATAATAATGCTCTAAACCGGCTATGACTGATTTTCATACTAAATAATGAAAATAGATTAGTTTTCTAGGGTATTCAGCGTCAGCGGTAGTTTAGATCGTCGGGAAGACGTGGGATAGCATAATCGCAGGCGCCGACATGACGGGATGAATCATCCGACCTCGTTAGGTCGTTACTCAGTTACTAATGTGGGAGACACACTAGAACTATGCAGATACAACTCAATGTTACCGATAGAATACATTACTCCCAAGTTATTTATATTAAAGTAATATAAGTTTTTTTATTTTTTATTATATTTCAACTATAAGTTTATTTTTTATTATAGTTCATTTCTGTATTATTTAAATTTGATTATTCTACGTTACTTATACAATTTCACCATCACGCAATAATGCTTAACCTCCATCCAAAATTGCCTGGAAGAGATCACTGTTGACCGTCCTTTGTACATGTAATTGCTGTAATCCTTTATTTATTTGTTTGTTGTCTATACTAATCGCGTCGGTCCCGGTACGAGTATTTGGAGCTCTAAAACAAACTTCGACTAGTCTAACGATAGAGCATCGAAATCGCTCACGGTATGTAAGTACTTACATACTATTTCCTATTCTGTGCCCATGGGTGGAGGACAGATGACAGTCGATCCACGGAAAATATCGAAGTTCAGCCGCATTGCAGTCCGCCGGGCGCCACTCCGCCGAGTGCCACTGGAAATACCTCCAGGTGCGTACAGGGGAGCTAACCGCGAGCGCGCCTAACTCAAAAAAAGGCGCATCGCATTTAGACCGGAAAGCCGACCTCAACTGGGTTGGGAAAAGGTTCAGGGCATGGTGATGATCGTGACTCTATAATTTCCTCCATTTAAATATTACGAAGAACTCGAATAACTGAAACATTAATAACAATTTTCAGTGGCCATTCGATCTGATTAGATCATTGATCATCGATTGCGCTGTTAGTTAATATCATAACTACTAATTAGTAATAATTGGGTTAATAGCTCAATGGCACATCATCATTGCTACGAGTATCATTCAGTCGTTCAATGTCCCTCAATCGCGGCCGCTTGAAGAATTTTGATTTTTGAATCTATAACGACGAGAGTTTTTTAGTAGGTACTTTACCGATCAAAGCTCCCATAGTTACCTCGTCGGTTGATCGACAGGTGCACCACTTGCAGATCAAGATGTCTTGTATCTTAGAGACCCAAGACATCCTAAAATGCCATAATTGTAGCATATTTTGTAATTAAGTAGGTGACTACAATTTTTTTTGTTGTTGTATTATATACACTGTTTTTAATTTTGTCACGAGACCAATGTACATTCGTCCACATTTAGTCTTAAGAAAATGTGTAATTTACCTATCAGTTATAGAAAAAGAGTGGCCGTGATGATGAATTTTATTATCAGGTCCTTTCTCTCGTATCTATATTGCTTTGCGAATCTGGCAGTACATGTAAATATAGAAGCAATAATGTTTTTATTTTAATACTTACTGACGATTGTAAGAGCCATTTAATGACATATAGAAATAAATAAATCATTATTTCATTTTATTATTTCACATCTAATTTCACCTACCTACCCATCTCCTAATTGCAACCTACAAGAGCTTCCAAATTATTTACTAATAAATATTCAACCCCATAATCCCTACTTAACTAACTTTTTAATAGTTGACAGTCGGACCCCTAAACAGTCAATAAAGTTATCCATTTTATTCCTTTTTTACTGTCTGTACGTAAGCCTCAACAATAGATTAGGTAAGAGCAGGAAATTAAAAGCGTTGAAGTAATTAAGTACGGTTTAAAAACGTCCTTTTGAAATGTACTACAGTTTCAATTCAATTACAAAGAAAATAAACTAAAATCAACTTAATGATTTCCAAGATTAAGTTTTGCCTTTAAGTATACGGATCGTAAAGTGGCCAAGATAAAGGTACGAGTATGTTTAAACAGAGAGATGTACGCATAGCGTAATAGGACATAATACCGATTCCATTCGATGACATTCGTTTTTGTTACTTATAATTTTTATTTTTGACTGCCTCAGTGGTATGAGTATGCGACTGCCATCCCTGAGCTCCCAGGTTCGATTCTGGATCGAATCAAATTATTTATGTGATCCATACATTTTTGTTTCGGAGTTTGGGTATTTTTTATGTATAATATGTATGTATCTATTTAAAAATATATAAGTATGTTTATCAGTCGTCTAGATCCCATACACAAGCTTATATTAGCTTAATTTGGGCTAGATAACGCTGTGTGAGAAAGTCCAAAAATATTTTATTTTTTATTATTATGTAAATATCGAAGTTCAACAATGGCTTGAAAATATGTTAGACAGTGTAGTAAAATACCTGTTTAATAAATATGTAAAGTGAACAACAACCTTTGATAATGCTATAAAGCGAAACCGGTCAGGTTAAATCCTGTATATTAAATAAAAGTGAAACGATGTACAAGTGTTTTTTGTTAACATGTATTACTATAAGTTTCACCAAGTGCCGACAATCGAAACCATCAACTAAGTAAATATCGAAGAAAACTCATTGCTTTCAAAACACAGGAATATTTTAATTATTGTTATCTCTATTAGCTAACTTTAAATATATACATAGTAATAACGTCTAAACCTGTTTATGAATATTTCATCAAGTAGTTGAGATAAATTTATAAAATATTTATTTAGACTTTACCAAAACTTTTAGTCGCTCTTTTGTTGAGAGAACGTTGCATAAATGAATATTAAATGCAGGTAAGTACTTTGAAATTCAAAGCTGATTTTTGTTAAACACTTTTGTGTAAATATTATACCCGACCCGGGTATCGAACTCGGGACCACTGAGCACACGCAGGTTCTTTGTTCAAACGATTAAGTCACCGAGGTATTAAAACATTAAATTATTGAGTACATTATGAATTTAATTCTGTGCGTTTGATGAGGTGTCATGAACGGTAAACTGTATAACCGTCTGTCGTATGTATTCATAAACCCTGTCTGAGGCGCTGTATTTTCGAGGCAGCGCTTTTAATACTCTGGAGACAGACCTCAGGTGAAAGACTAATACAATTTCCTTTACTATAATAAATCCAATGAACCTTGGCCTTGCTACAGACGGCCAATGATCACATTTTCGGTCAAACTTCAGAATTCACAATATAGTTTAAGTGTCTTTCCTCTAAGGATCTATTTACCTGTTTTATCTTTACTTCTAGAACGTGAACTATGAACTAGGGATTAAAGATTAAAGATAACAACAATTTGACTGCCTCGGTGGAGCAGGGGTAGGTAAATTATTTGTGTTTCACAAAGGTTTGTTTCGGTGGTTGGGTATTTTATATGTATAATATGTATGTATTTAGATATGCATAAGTATGTTTATCAGTTGTCTAGATTCGATAACATAGGCTAGATGGCTAGAGGGCTAGATAACATTGTGTGAGAATGTCCAAAAATATTTATTTATAAAATAATTTACAAACTTAAGTAAAACATTTCAAAATATTATGTGTACCTATGCGTAGTTGTCTGTACTTAGGTTCCACTTCCACAAGCATGCATTCAATGCACGGCGCGACGTGATCAATGCTTGATTGCATTATGTTAATTGTACATACAGACTGGACACTTTTTGTTACCACGTGAGGCATTTAATAAATACCTTTGTACCTATTATGGATGTACACTTACACAGAAACATATCACCCCTATATCCCCGAAAGGGTAGGCAGAGGTGAATCACACACCCACAATTTGCCAGTATCTTTAGTCCCACGTAATAGAGGGCAAGCCTATTGCCGTCACCGGGCACACATATAATGGGTTATTTCCAAAATGGCTGAATGAATGGAATAAAAAGTAGCAGCTATATTGTAATTTTCAAAAAAAAATTGAAACTCGTTGCCTTGCGATGGAAGGCAACAAAATCTTACGTGCCAGCCACTATGGCACATCCAATTAAAGTCCTGGGCGTCTCGGATTATGACGTACACATAACTTAATGAAATTCTAATAAGTCATCTTAATTTTTACACCATGTCAGACACTTCCATGCATATAATATAAAGAACCGGTATAATCTTATTTGACAGCTTTAAGTAAGCCAAATTATGACGATATGGTTTATACTTTAGACTGTCGGTACTTTGTGGAACATAATTTAACTTTAAAACAATATGAAATCGAAATTTTAACTTAATTGCACTTATGTCACTGCTTTATTTACTTCAAACCTGACAGAGTCCTCTTTCAGTCATCACAGCTTAAATGATTATGTTATGCATGGTATTGTAAATAACAATAAAAAGTCGCGCAACAAATAGTTGCACGTTTGCAAATAAAACAACACATCAAGTCAGTGAACTACGTTAGCTGGTATGGGCTGTATCGTCCACAATAATTAATCACGCGCGATGCCATGGAAGGGACACTAATTACGCCCAAGGACCAATTCAATTTATCACACACAACACTGTGACAAAGTCCATACGACAATTAGCAGTCAAGAGAGAACGTCTGTTTTCCAAATTTAAGGAATAAAACTGTGAGATGTAGACTCAGAAAATCTATTAGGTCTTTTAAGACCTAAACTAATCTTAGATATTGGATGGTGTACAGAGCGCAAAGGTACTACATAGGTCCATAATTGTTTGCATGTCTGCACACATATTACCTTTGCGCTCTTGTACGTATAAAAGAATGGAGTTGACGGTTCTTTATGACGCTTTTATAGCGCTAGACGAGACAATAAGTTTTTCATCGTTTACATCCCCATAAAGTACACAGTACAACTTATTGCCTCACAGACAAAGCTCTGGTGCTTTAGTAAGCTGCTAAATAAAAAAAGAATTCTGAGGCAATATACATGCTAGGCATATACTAGGATTTCGAACTAGAACGGCATTTAACTGCACTCCGACTTGGAATTCAACAAATTGACAAAGTGAAGTGGACGTCGGTATATACTGCAGTGGTTGGAACTGCTTGCCAACCAACTACAATCAGGCAGCACGGTTGCTTTGCAGTTTAATTGCAGTCGTAGGTATTAAAGACATTCAAACTATTTGCAGCTGGAGTGTCGTTGAAAAGCCGTTCGTCTACTCTAGAACCTTACAAACCAATATTAAATTGAATTTACGGTTCGCTTACTGCTATAATTTCCTTCCAGCAAACTACAATACTGTATTCTCGCAGATTATAACGTGATCGTCCGTCCGTCAGTAACCCCTCGAATCTCACAGACGCAGACGGCTGGAGAAATTAGTTCCACACAAAGTAACCTCTGTGCAGGTACCTACAATCACTGTTACCAACTCCCAGAAATAAACCCTAAAATTGGCAAATTTGTAACAAAATCCAAAAATCCCCCTATTTACGATGTGGAACAGTTTTAGAAAAGTGTACACTATCTATAAAGACTATTTATTATTTTAGCTGCCTCGGTGGCGCAGTGGTATGAGGTCCCAGGTTCGATTCAACACACAAATGTTTGTTTCGGAGTTTGGGAATTTTCTATGTAAAAATGTATGTATGTATTTAGAAATATATAAGTATGTTTATCAGTCGTCTAGATCCTACAGTACCAGCTTATATTAGCTTAATTGGGGCTGGATGACGTCGTGTGAGAATGTCCAAATATATTTATTGTATTTTTTATATTTATTTAATTTACTTTTTTTTTATTTAGCCGCTCACACGTCCGTTGCCGGGCGTCTCTGGTACGCACGCAAAAGGTATTTCCAGTAGCGCCCGGCTGGGTTGCGCCCTGCTGTATTGTATATACTTATGATAGCTTACCGTCTAGCCTCGAAAAGTTCGCATAAATTAGAAACTGTCATAAAAAGTACGTAAATCTTTAAATTTGAGTTGCTAGTTCTAAAATTATAATTGTCGCAATTAATTCTAAGTAACGATTTAGATAAAGTGTTCTATCTAAATTGTTACTTAAAATAATGACCTATTATATTCATGCTATGGTCGGTCATCCATTGAAATTAAATAATTATTTGAATTTTATTATTCAAATTCGAATCCAACTGGGATTTGCTCTAATGACCATCATTTCTATAATGTTTTTCTTTATTTAAATATCATTTTGACAGGAATAGATATATCTTCATTTGTAGGGTACCGTACCCAAAGGGTAAAACAGAAACCCTATTACTGAGACTTCGCTGTCCGTCCGCCCGTCTGTCTTGGGCTGTATCTCATAAACCGTGATAGTTAAAAAGTTGAAATTTTCACAGATGATGTATTTCTGGTGCCTTTATATTAACAAATACAAAAAAAAGACAGAATATTATATATTTGATGATATGAAATAGTGACCAGAAATAAATCATTTTATCCTTCTTCAATTACTTTTTAACGCGTTGTGTGTTTTTACAAAACCTGAAATGCGAATGTCCCTTCATGTATCTATCTTTCATAGGCATCAAAAAGGAATTGACGTCTGTTACTATCAACTAACTTTTTTTTTCAAAAAAAACTTGTCGTCCAAAAAGGGTCCATTCAGAAATTTACTTTAGCATATTATTTGAGGAGTACGTTTTAATTAATTAGGGACTTTTAGGTACAGCGAGATATAGATACGCTCTACACCACATACCTTCTTGAAAATTGTAGGTATTATGGGGAAGTCGTGTAGACTATTATCTATTGGTCACAATTCACAATAATTGACATCCACTCGCCTCAGGCGTCATCTAGTCAACAAATAAGTTCATTGACATTATGACATATGAATAAGGGGTAAGGCTGCTACTTTTTTAACTAATTTACAGCAGATACGTGAGTAATAAAAGCACATCACTAACTCGACATATTAATTTCATTACATCGCTATATGAAATTGGAATCGCTCCATACATTTATTTTAATTAAGTCTCTATAGGGCAAAAATCTTTATAAGCAATAGAAACATAAAACAGATAACATAAAACGATTAATAAGTCTTCAAATTACTGGAATGGGTCCAAATTGAAATGGGAACACTAAAACCACTAGGTTTCAATAAAAAAAAAATTCAAATCGGTACAACCATTCGAAAGTTATTATGAGGTAACAAACATTAAAAAAGGTATACAGTTGAATTGAGAACTTACTCTTTTTTTGAAGTAGGTTAAAAAGCTAAATACAATTTGTTAAGTAAAATAAACCTGCAGGCCTAAGTAGTAGGTATAGTCAGACTCGATAGTTGATCGTCATATAATATCCCACCAAAAGCCATGCTCTAAGAGCTGTAATTATTCACGTATTTCTCTAATATAGAGGAATCAATAAAAATGTTTCAATTACGATATAAATTGTATTATCTTCAATCTCCGAGACGCCCAGGACTTTAATTGGCTGTTCCATAGCGGCTGGCACGTAAGATTTTGTTGCCTTTCATCAACATTTCATAGCAAGGCAACGGGTTTCAAATTTTGTTCAAAATTACAATATAGCTGGTACTTTTTATTAAATTAATTCGGCCATTTTAGACATAACCCATTATAAATGTGCCCGGTGACGGCAATAGGCTTGCCACCTATTACATGGGAGTAAAAATACTGGCAAATTGCAAAGCACCTCTGCCTACTCCTTCGGGGATATAGGCGTGAAATGTGTGTCTTCAATCTATCTCGAAAACGAGTCAAAGTAAAAAAAAATAATAAGTAATTTAATCCTCTGCAATATTGTAATAAATATAAAATATAAATTGCTGAAAACCCATAGAAAACTAAATATTTGCAAATCAATACATATAATAAAATTGTAAGTGGTCGATGTCTGTACATCGGAGATATAATAGAGAAACTGTTGTAGGGGGGCTTTATGAACGCAATAGTACCCAAAACAATGGTTTTTAGAATTTTTGTCTGTTTGTCTGAATGTTTGAACACGCTAATCTCAGAAACGGCTTAACCGATTTGTAATGCGTTGTGGTTTATTCAACTTAACATTTAAGGTTTGTTTTATTTCAATCGGTTCATAAACAAAAAAGTTATGTCGATCTAAAGTACCACGCAGGCGGAGCTGCGGGCAAAAGCTATACATAATAAATCAGTAACTGGTGATCGAGAAAACTATAACACGCAGACGGAGCTGCAGGCAACAGCTAGTAAACTAATATGTAGGTTTGACAGAACTTTATGGATCTCCAATTACCAGTAACGAGTATACAAGTTTACGGCTGTATTCCAAAAATTCCTATATGTTTGCTAATTTAACTGGCCTATTATTGTAAAAACCGACGCTATTAGACATCTTGATGGTAGTGTGACCAACATAATTGTTTCGAATAATCAAGTTATATAGAGTAAGTGGTATCCACAATGGTCTCACTACGTCTACGAACACCTGGCTCTATCCCAACAAAGCAATTCCACAAGTGGCTACTAATATTGCAATGCCGCTGCGATTTCGCAACGACCTTGCTATTGCCATTTCAGTTTAATGACCTCTCAACATATGATCGACGAATTCGCGGGCGGTCGTTGCCCCAAAAGTTTGTATTATGTCTCTATAAAGAAGCTACGAGAAATAGAATGACCTAATTTTTTTTTCAGAGATTTGATATGACGCGACGGTCAGATTGTTTCGTCTGATATATTTCAAATAAGGAACGTTGTTGTTAACGTTATGTGTTTTATTTACTTATCCTGAAAGGTTAGACCTCCTATTAAATGCTCCTATTATTAAACCGTAATACCCTATAGCATACGAAATGTAATTTTACTTTCACTTTAAATTAGCAAACTTTAGACTCATTATTTGTCCAGAGTCAATCCCTAGAGTTCACCTTCAGGAAGAACTTTCTAACTAAAGTGTATAACTTAGATTATACGGTCGAAATGCCCAGGTTTTGACGCTCTAAGGGTTAAGAGCCAGTACGTTGCACTTTGGTTAGATACATCCTCCTGTCATTAACCTTATTCTGGTATGAAATAAAGAAAGAAAATTACCACTAAGCTCTGTTATTTAGTCCTCATTTGAAAGTTGGTATTTATTTGTAAAAAACTAACAAGAACATGGCCATGAAGATATTTATAAGTTCAAAAAAAGAACAAATGTTCCTTTTTTCTTTTAGTTTAAAAAACTTTAAAGTTTTTATATCTGTATTCTCTTATGGCATTAGTAAGTAGCCCCAGCGGCCAGATATCAGAATATTTCCAACATTTGAAAACAAAATACTAATACTACTATCTAAATAGTCTATTACTTTATCTTGAACAGTAAAGTTCGCTTTATTGTCTGTATACAAATTGTAAGAAATAGTTTTGAAATAGTCCTTCAAGCTTCAGTAGGTATTCGTAAATAGTTTTATTCTGCAGAGTTCTGCAGAATATGATGTTGTATGACTGTTGTTATTTATTATTTTTGGATGAAACTAACGCCGTTTGACAACCTGTGCAGTTCATTGGTTAATAGCAACGCCTAAAGCTAACTAATGAACTCTCACTCGTCATTTAGGACAGAATTTTGAAATGGCTTGAAGATAATAAATAAATAAATATTTTTGGATTCTCATACGTCGTCATCTAGCCCAAATTAGGCTAATATAAGCTTGTGTTATGGGATCTAGACGACTGATAAACATACTTATGTATTTCTAAATACATACATAATATTATACATAGAAAACACCCATACTCCGAAACAAACATTTGTGGATCACACAAATAATTTGATTCGACCCGGAATCAAACCTGGGACCTCAGGGCCAGCAGTCGCATACTCATGCCATTGCGCCACCGAGGTAGTCGGTAGATATGTTAGACAGTGAAGTAAAACACCTTTAATAATGCTGAAAAGCGAAACCGGTCGTTGAAAACAAATCAAATAAAGTTGTGGAATAGTTTACAAGTGTGTTTGTTCATGATATATAAAAAAAATAGTGTAATACGATGGTTTTTCAGTGTCAGAATGTGATTTATCTACTTACCTATAATATGTATGTATTTAGAAGTACACAATTATGTTTATCACTTATATAGATTCATAATACAAGCTTCTATCTACACACAAGCTTACCTTGAACTAGATGGAGCTGTCAAATAATATTTATGATGGTTGCTCGCAGCTTATCGCACTTTAACATTACAATCATTTATTACTTTACTTTTTCCATTAGCTCTGTCAATAACAAAAACCGAAGAAAGTAGGTACTTCAATTTTTATATTAGGGTTGGCAAATCCTACTAATATTATAAACGCGAAAGTTTGTGAGTATGTAAGTATGTATGTATGTATGGATGGATGGATGTTTGTTACTCTTTCACGTAAAAACTACTGAATGGATTTTAATGAAACTTTACAATAATATAGCTTATACATCAGAATAACACTTAGCCTACAATTTATAAAGATATTGTGTGAATTGATCAAAATATGACGCGGCGCGACGGGAACGGGGAAAAATCCAAATTACCACGCGGACGAAGTCGCGGGCGACCACTGGTACATAATACGTTTTAAAATGAAATGTTAGAGATAACAAAAAAGTTGGTAACCCAGGGCGGATTAATAAAAATACATATTATTAAACCATGCTTTTTTCATATTATTTGCTTATTTGGACATCATGTAAAAATAGCTGGAATGATTTAGATGTTTGAAATGAAGATTAATGGATCTCTAGGTTAGGTAACAAAACATTAGGTATTTCTATCTTTTGAATCTCTTTTTTAAGGATTAATATGAACTGTGCAGTTAAAATCAGTTTAATCTCATTTAATGGTATTTTTTTTTGTTTCAGGTAAGAACATCCAAATTACTTGATGGTGAAAGAAACAGGTGAAAAATTTTTCAATTTCTGAAAATGTATTAACCATAAATAAAAAGTAATGAAAGATTATGGATGGTACGAGTTTCCAATGTCCTAATGACGGTGTTATAATGTGATCCTGCTACTCTCACCTGTATTAGATTGAATTATTTTAGCTTGCGTTTTGTGACGCGAAAGCCCTAGCCTGGCGTCACAACGGCGCATTTCATTCTTTGGTATCAACGGTGCTCCCTATTTGGTTCTCTCCTGTTAAACGTTTACCGGTGCAACGTGTTTTCCTTCCAGTCCTGTCGTGATGCCTCACTCATTATACCTTACCCGATATAGATCGATGGATTTTTTCTGCTGGACTTTAAGCTTAAGCCGTTCTATTCTGCCCCTTATGTCACGGTATTGTTTCATCTAGAAAAAATAAATGAGATTGATTAAAAATAACTTTTCTATAAATACTGGCACGAAGTTAAAATTTTGTGAAGGAAAATTATTTAAATTTGGAAGTGTCAATTTCAACTCAAGGTGAGTGACCTAAATTATATAAACTGACTCACCCTGTGGCCTTCTTGGTAATGTGTGTATTCCAATACCTGCCTGGACATTGAGCCAAGTGTAGTGCCAAAAGTTAAGCTTCCCTTGTCGCATTTGTTAAGCTTTCCAAAAAGTTACGCCTGTCTTGTTACAAGTTGTTAACATTTAAATATTTACAAAGTCTTGTAACATTGATTCTCATATCTTGTAATGTTTACAACAATACTTCTCAATATTTCTGAACATAAATTAAACCTTCGTTGGTAATTTGAAATAACAAGCTTTGGCATAAACCTATATAAAATATGAAAAAAAGCATAGGAATTACGATTCTGCCAGATAAATCATATTAAGCAAGAAGGCTTTCCGTTTTTCGTTTTTCGGCTTTACTTATATATCTCTCAAATCTCTAAATTCTCCACAAATAATATGCGAGCTTTGCTATTTTTTTTTTTTTTTTTTTTAATATTTGGTACGCCAAATTGACGCCGCCCGCCTGGTGGTAAGTCGTGACGACGTCTAGCGATTGTGGGCCACTCTCACAGCACACATTACTATTGAGAGTGGCCCTCAACTTGACGACCTACTGATGTGCCTCTTCACGCTCCGCTTAAAGAACCCAGGATTATATGTGGGAGGAAACACGTGCACAGGCAGGGCGTTCCAGGCCACTATCGTTCGGCAGAGAAACGAACGTTTAAAACGTTCGGTTCTCGCGAACATGCTATCCACTGTGTGGGGGTGGCATCTCTGCCCGGCACGAGTCATTCGGGATCGGAAGGAAGAGGGTGGGATCAGATTGAAGAGCTCTTCAGAACACTCGCCGTGGTAAATACGGTAGAATGCGGCCAAGGAAGCTATTGTTCGGCGCTGAGCTAGCGGCTCAAGGCTTCCCGTTACCTCCGGACAACCTATAATACGGATAGCCCGTCGCTGCATAGCGTCGAGAGCGTCCAGCAGATACTTCGCGGAGCCGTCCCAGAGGTGAGAGCAGTATTCGACGCAGGGTCTAATCTGCGTCTTGTACAGCAGACACCTCTGGTCCGGTGTAAAGAATCTCTTTACCTTATTCAGTATTCCTAGTTTCCGCGAAGCTAGCCCTATACATCTTTCGATGTAGTTTTTATTATTGAGCTCTCGACGAACGTCTATGCCAAGGATATCAAGGTTGTCCTTCATTGGTAATAATGCATTCTGAAGAGAGGGTAGGGGAAGGAAAGGGGATTTCTTCGCAGTAAATGCACACGCCTGTGTTTTGCGGGCATTGAACTCGACCAGTTTCTCGGTACCCCATTGAGAGATACTGTCGAGGTTACGGTCGAGATCAGCCACGAGTCGTCGTCTCTCCTCCTCAATCTCAGATCGCCCCGCCGTCGGACGAACCGAGTAACTCCCGTGCAGTGTGCTGTCATCTGCATAGCAATGAATGTTCCCGAGGGATAGCATATCATTGATATGCAGAAGAAAGAGAGTTGGTGATAGTACGGACCCCTGCGGTACCCCGGCATTCACTTGCAAGAAGCGAGAAGCCTGGCCATCGCAGAGGACCCGCACTCGGCGCTCGTTTAAAAAGCTGGCAATCCAGCTGCACAGTTGAGGAGGTAGACCATATTCCGGAAGCTTGGAAAGGAGCGAAGCATGCCAGACCCTATCGAAGGCTTTGGCGATGTCCAGGCTAATAGCCAAGGACTCGCCGTGCCTTTCCATAGCCCCACCCCAGACATGCGTTGCTCAGCTTGTCTGCATATTCATTGGCAGATAGCGTCGAGGAGTCCGGCAGTCTAGCTTAAAAAATAAAAACCATGTTCAAAAAAACCTAAATACCAGTCATTTCAGACATTGTATTAGTTACAATACTATATTATTATAATACGATAAAACATCTTAGGGTACATAAGCCACCCGTCTCAGATTATCTGGGTTTGCTTCTCGATGATCTCTCCCTGAAACTGATAAATTATTGTATCGCTATTTTTGGGAAACATTTGACAATACTGTCAGATCCTATTCAAAAAAATTTCGCAGCGCCATGAAAGGTTGTTGAAATTTACGTTTAAAAAAGCTTTATCTTGATGATTAGTCCACTAAGCGCAGTCATTTAATGACTTTTTAATTATACTACATTCCATGTGTAGCTATTGTTGTCTAATGTTGCCATAACAGTCAAGATAAGTAGCCACAGCTGCTCCACAGTTGAATCACCGTTCATTATGTCAGATTAAACTATAGCGTTTTGAAATATCATTACAGCGTGATTCAATCTCGTTACTTTTCTGATATCTTATTATGTATATATTTTAAAAGGATTTTTCCGATTGGATTACCTTGATACTTGGTATAAAACATACAGAGACTTACCTATTATCAATTTTAATGTCAACGTGCTAAAACATATATAACTCTTATTAGATTTAATTGTTTTTCTGCACATAGTTGAGAGCGATTTTTGTGCACTTGTCAGCTCCGTCACTTGGTCCAGTATTGTCTTCCTAGGTTTAAAAAACATAAAAATAACTTTTTTTTTAAATCCGTCAGTCCGCGGCCGCTCCCATGTCCATTGCTGCGGGCGTCTCTGGTACACACCAGACGGTATTACGATTGAGGGGACCTAGCTTGTTTGCTTTTGTTTGAACCTCTGTCACCACATGCCTTAACCTCATACAAGTCGTTGATAATTACTTTCTATTTTTCTTCTCCAACTTCTTCTACTCTTATAAATTAAAACTAATCACCGAACGTTTGTCTCGAACTCGAGAACGGCACCGATTTATTTAATTTTGGTCTCGAAACTGTTTTGAAACTTCAGAAAAGGTTTAAAAGTATTAAAAGGGACGGTACGAAGTTCGTCGGGATAGCTATCCCGACGAACTTCGTCGAACTAGCTAGTTTATCTATATTTATCATTGCATTCGTCGACCATAGTTTACTTGACAAGTAAACGTTAACTAGAGTTCAAAGATGGTAATGTGAATCTAAAATGGTAACTGTCTAACTGTGTTTCGCTATCTTGTTATGGACATTTATGTGACGAGTAAAATTAGCAGTTCTAAAACTGTAGCGGACACCATTTGAGATGTTGTGTGTTTTGAATTATTTGTAATTTATATCTACAAAACTAATAAGCTTTTCCTGCTTTAATTATTATTACTAAATAGCCAACGGAAACGTACTTCAATGGAAACGATTTTATTCGTTTGTTATTTCGGTCAAAGGTATTCGCCGAATTGATCGTTTGTTTTACAAAAACCAGAGAATAACCATCATAAAAGCCACTGGTTAAAATGTTAGTGGCTTTCATGATGGTTATTTTGAACGCTGATGAAATCTTAATTCATTTTCATTCACTGTAACTTGAATTCTAAAATCTTGCAATCTAAAAGCTTAACCTACCTGAAATTGAGTGCATAGGGACCATCATTTTACCACTTCCCTGCTCTGTGATGCCCACCCGAAGCTACACGTGGGACTTGGGTTTTAGCGGAGCGCGTGCCAGGTTGCCTTTTAGGTTACCTCTGGCGCTGGGCAAAAATCCAGGACCAAACGCTCAATTGCAATACCGAACAACGTTTCCTTGTTCCGCACCGCGAACTAGTTCAGAGCAACTAATAGTTCTTCTGTGCGGGAAAAATCAAGCATTACCTTGACATTGGCGAAATCATCGATGAATATCGATGGAGCCACGTTTTTAAAAAAAGAAGAAGAAGCTACACGTTTAGGTCACCTACACGTAAAGTTAATTTAATATTAATCAAGAGGGGTGATAAGTTGATAAGGGACCTAAGTCATCGTCACCTGCACGCGACGCACTTGGTGACAGAAGCCTGAAGCTCTGGCAAATATGAGTTCAACAAAAAGTGATAAAGACGTGTCTTTGTAGTAAACATTATAATGTCACTGTCCATGTTGGACCATGTCCATGGACCACTCTGCAATCGTAGATAAGCATACTTCACAACACAGACCTAAAAACTAGTCAAGTGCGAGTCGGACTCACGCACAAAGAGTTCCGTACCAAAACGGCATTGAAATCAAGCTTGTTGTATGAAAACCCCGTTATATATATTTATTATAGGTTCTGTTTTTTAGTATTTGTTGTTTTAGTGACAATAGAAATACATCATCTGTGAAAATTTAAATTTTCTAACTATCACGGTTCATGAGATACAGCGTGGAGACAGACGGACGGACGGACAGCGGAGTCATAGTAATAGGGTTCCCGTTTTACTCTTAAGGTACGGAATTCTAACAATTGTTGTTTACTATGTAACCCACATTTACTAGTTATGATTAATAATGCGTCGGTGGCGTGGTCGGTAGTGCATCGGCCTTCGACTACGGAGTCTCTTGTTCGATTCCCGGGTCGAATCCAATATTTGTGTGATCCATAAATGTTTGTTTCAGAATTTGGGTGTTTACTATGTATGTTATGTATGTATTTAGAAATATATAAGTATGTTTATCAGTTGTCAGATCCCATAGCACAAGCTTATATCTTAGTTTGGGCTAGATGACGTTGTGTGAGCATGTCCAACAATATTTATATAATTATATTATTTATTAATGCCATAAAACTCTTTCACTCACTTACTTATAGACGAAGATAAATATCTAGATGTTTATTCGACGTTTATGATTACCAATATCAAGTACCTTTAAATTTAGTATATATTCGTGGCAGTAAAACTTATTTGAGTGAAAATCGTAAATAATGTGAAAATTGTTCGTATAACATCGGACAATATTGCAATTTTATACCGTTGGCCGGGGGCGGTCGGATATTAGGCTTTGACCTCAGGCCATGTGACTAGTTTTGCCAGTATTGCCACTATAGTTTGTTTGAGAAACTGAGAGGTTTTCAGTAACCCTGTGACAATAGCCGCGGGTGCAGCCTGGATCAATTGTTTTAAATCTTAAATACTCGTAAATCTCGTACTAGTGGTCGACCTATGGTCGAATAGTAGACCTCGCGAACATTAAATTATTTTTTTGGGATTCCCCCCCCCCCCCCCCCCCTTCTCTTTCTCTCTCCCCAATAAAAGAAATAATTAATAAATATTGTTTCTAGTAAAGGAATAATTGTGCCAAGTTTCGTAAAGATCGGATTATAAAGGGGACCGCTAGCCCTGAAGAACAATTTTATATATGGGGTAAATATGGTCAATATGTACCCCATTATCCCCTGAATCCAAAAAAGATCACGACGGAAAAATTGTATTAAATCAAGGAACAATTGTGTCGAATTTCGTGAAGATCGGATAAAAACTGTGGCTGCTAGCTCGGAACACACATACCGACAGACAGACGAAAGCAAAATTGACCAATCTCGAATTATAGACGCTTCGCTCGCACGGTCAAAAAGTAACCAATCATTAACTATACGTACGTATACCTATTCCGATTTCCGATTATTATGATGTAGTACATGTACAGTAATATGTACCTTTGTAAGCTTGACATTCAATAAAACTTCTGTAGGTAACTGTACTAACGGATTAAAGTGCAATTTGATCCGATTTTGAGTAGCACATCGGGCAAGCATTTAGTACTTACGAGCACTAAACTAATTGGTAATCAGTAAATGGTTATTTTCATGACATAGCTTTTCGCTCTAGAGAGTGAACATTAGTATGAGACAGGCGACAAATCTCTTGGCTACCATCCAGCTACAGGTACAAAGAAAGACAGACTCAGATATAACAGTAACGTCCTGAGCGTCAACAAACCGGTAATACAAAAGAATACTTGAATTAATTACGTCTGTAAAACGCGGCTAATTTCATTTCCAAAAACATGCGGTTTTGCATGATGTATTCACGCTTCATCAAAACGTATATTAATTTTAAGTATTTTTATTTCATTGATTTTTTTTTATTTATAACAGAATACGTTATACTACCCATACATACAGCTAATGTGCATGAATACACAAAAAAGCCACTTAAACTCCGATTATTTTTTTTGCCATTTTACGAGGCAAAGCTGCCAGTATTCTGAGAACATTTCCGGTTGATGATGCGGAGGAATTTTTCCACGCATGTTTCTCATTTTAGGTATTAAATTTTACTGAATAAACAACTAGTAGTATGGTAACGAATAAATGTACTTATGAGTTTCGTAAATAAAAGAAATTAAAAAAAGCCAGTAAATTAAACCAGCAAAGTCACCTCCCACTATTTTAGAAATAGAATACTGAAAATATAAACCTATGTCTTCTACCTAACTGTACTTTTTTTCAAAAACAGTTTACAGTACAGGTTTATAGTTAAACAAATAGGTTTTAAATTATTATCATACATTCAATTACGTTTCAAAAATATCTGGTTACATTTACAAAGTCAAAGCAATATCGTAGGTACATGAGAGTGATGCTGACTTAATGTTTTGCTTAATAGATTCAAAAGCTTTATTCATTTTGGTTATAATCCCCTTACATACAAAAGTCAAAATTAAAATTAAAAGGAATGACTCTACATGTACATTTACTTCGGAAAGCAACAGGTAGTTGAATCTGGCAAGAAATCTTACAGCCACCCTTTATCAAATAGTCGTTTATATAGGTAGTTACTTACGAGTACTATTTACATTATGACCATTACATAATTATTTTACAATTATTGCCTTAAACAAATACAACATAAATATAAGTAATATGTATCCTAACAATGTTGTTAAATTCTTATGGTAACGTAACCAATTGTTAATTTTTGTTTTATATGCATACTTATTTCTTTACAAACATCCGCCCTAACGAACACGCACACCCCGGTTTTGTCTCGAAATTGTTCCTCGATGACATAGCCGGGGTAACACAGGTAAGACGTGTCGTCAGGGCGGCGTATTTGTGTCTCCGTGAGGAACATCACAGCGGGCCGTGCCGTCTCAAGGTGGTGGTGGACGGTATCGAGGTTCGCATGGAGTCCACGGACGTTAGTGAACTCCACCTCGAAATGTGAAGTTGTGGGGTTTCCTAGGGCCGCTGTGTAACGTTTATTTCTTTTTTGTTGCACTGCCATTGTAGATTTTGAAGACAGGGCGACATTTGGTGCAGCACTAAGTGACAAAGCGCAGGGGCTAGCTTTGTCTAGAACCGTGTGGTTAGGTCGGAGCCGACTCGCCGGACGGAAGGGCTCCCAAACCCCCCTGATGCAAGGCCGCCGCTACCCCACACCGGTTACCACCCGGAGCGGCGATCCCACATCAGGATTATGCGCAACATGTGGGGCAGTCTCCTGGGGTGGTTGGCCCCAGGCGGGCCCCATGACTGTGTTGCGGGCGGCCGCGGCAACGCCGTTGCTAAGGGTCTCCCTGGCCGGCGAATCGACCCACACCACCCACACTAGACTCCGTTTCGCCTCCACTGGTCCCATGCCTGCTGCACCATACATCGCCCCGGGCCCGGCGGTGCAGCTGCTGAACCCCTAACGCAACCCAGCCTGGGCTGGGTTACTTGGGGGGCTTTAGCACAGCTGCACGGTGGTACCCCCCCGGACCAACACTGTTGTACCACCTGGTACCCACGTAGGGGCCGAAGCCACTCCATAGGTACCGTAAATTAACGAGCCTCGTCCGTTTATCAGCAGGTGCGCCACTAGCAGGTGAGGTCGCTGGGGCCCTAAAGATGTTGGTAGAGCCCCTTTGCACCCAAAATGTCAAATGTCAAGGTTATGCTTGATATTTCACACACAGAAGAACTAAATTACCGTGAACTAACTAGTTCACGGTGCGGGACAAAGATACGTTGTTAGGTATTGCAATTGAGCGTCTGGGAACCCGATTTTTGCGGAACACCAGAGGTAACCTAAAAGGCCACCAGCCACGCGGTCAGCAAAAATCGACCTCGACAGAAACTTTGAAAAAAATATACATTGACATCTTTGAAAGTTGTCTGTTCCGTATAACTCAACACTGATTTCCCAGTCCTACAACTACTTGTTTGATAAAACCATAAACTTTACACAAGTAAATACACAAGTCATTTTAAATATTTATACTTAAATATATACGTAAGTTGCGGTTGCAGGAGACAACAGGAAAGTTGCCTTGAAATTCTAGTGTATTGACATTGGATACCTACACAAAAGGCAGAACAAACATTATGACTCTATTGTCTGTATGTAATTGCAGTCAATTTCGTGTGTCATACGGATATTTGAAATTCAAATTCATCCCTCATTGTCCCCTAAATTCGAATTAAGGTTTTGATATCCTCTTGTGACACGTCATAACACCTACACAAATTACACATAAATAATTGTAATAAATATGTAGTTAAGTACCCCTTATAATATCGCAAAAAAAAGTTTTTTTTTTTCAGAAAATCTTGGATGCAGTTATCTGCAGTTCGACTTTTAAAAACTTTCGAAAAGATTTTGGATAATGGTATATTTAATTGCAGCAAATAAAAAGAGACAGTCAGTCAACTTTACCTACCTAGAACTGTTCTCGTAGTGGGTCTGGGCATGGATACCCTCTCGCTGGAGACCATGCTTCAAGCCATGGTCTCCAGCGGGAGTAGGTGGAACGCGGCCGTGTCCTTCTACGAGCAAGTCATGCTCGCGAAGGATGCGGCCGAGAGGGAGAGGCAGCGTACCCTCCCCGCCGAGTTCCATTGTTAGCGGCGAGGGCGCCGCAGACTCATCTACGCCCAAGACCATCGACCTCCATGATCGGGACCTGAGGACGGCGGGATCGCCACCCGCCGTCCTTACAGAAGCAGGCTAGAAGGGTTGCGTGCTGCGGGGCCATTGCCCCATAGCACGCAACCAGATTCACTCACTGACGCGGGATAAAACCCTACCCCAACGACGCGGGATTCTCATCCCGACCAAACCCCCGCAGAGACCACAGAGCTGGTCAAAGTCCGCCGGGCGCCACTGGAAATACGTTCTGCCTGTAACCAGAGACGCCCAGCAACGGACGTTAAAGCGGCCGCGGCCCTTGGCCGCGGAATTAAAAATAAAAGAAACCTAGAACTGTTGGAAAAAAAGTGCTTCAACTTCGATGAAATAATGCAATATGTATTAATAAGATACCAAGGGTTATTTTTCACTGATGTTAAACTTTCGTTTGCAAACCCTCATTTCAGCAAATGACCGAATTCGGCTGACGAGACGATTTCGATATTATAGAGAGATATCGTATGTCTTTATCGTGCAATGTGAAAACGCCCAATAGGCTCGCCCCCTATTATGAAAAAATGTGGATACATACGAATGTAAGTACGTTGAAAAAACATGCAGGTATTTTAATTTAGTACAACTGGACAAGTGCCTAATGAATAATTAAAATAAGACTTCCGCTAACTGGGCAAATTAACTTAGTAACATTAACTATCGTCGACGTAACAATTAACAAGTTGTAGCAATACAATATTCAATATTTTAAAATCATCTCGGGGTCACTGACAGCGACACTGTGTCACACAGATAACGTAGAAAAAGGTTTAAAAAATACAATAAAATTGATAGTAATTAAAAAGTAAACGTATGGTATCATCGACAACTTCTGAAGAACTGTAATGGCAGCTGTACACACTCGTCGAGACACCCCGAGACAGGCCGAGTGCGAGTGTGTACAGGGCGCATTCGCTCGTCTCGATCTTGTCTCGCTCTCTCGTTCTCATCTCGGACGCTCTCGGTGGCGTGTCGGTTTTTTGCACCCGAGTCAAAGGGTCTCGTTGGCTCTCGCGAGGTAAATGAGAGCTGACATGTACACACTCGTTTTACGAATTTTCTTTGTATGGTAAATTAAAAGATTATAATATTAGGTTATGGCACAAAGACAAACAGCAGCAGCAATGTCTACGTCCATTGTCGCGGGAGTCTTACGAGACTGTGCTTACGAGTGTGTACAGGCATGCTCTCGACGAGAGGCTTCTCGGCCGAGGCTCTCGGCGAGAGGCTCTCGACGAGTGTGTACAGCCGCCATAATACTTCATTCTCACTCTCGTCTCGTGTCTCGTCTCGAGTCTCGTCTCGCGTCTCGTCTCGTGTCTCGTCTCGCGTCTCGTCTCGTGTCTCGTCTCGCGTCTCGTGTCGCCACTCGCACGAATGTGTGAATGGGGTATACCAATTTCTTTTTTTATTGGAGGCAATGGAAACAATAAATAATAAAAAATAACAAAATAAATAAAAAATAATATAAATAAAATAATAAATAAAAAAAAAAATAAAAAAAATAACTATGTTGATAATAAAAATGTTTTGCCATATTCCGGGGTGGACGCCCGACTTAGATTTTTCAGGCCCAAGTCAAGATTTCCCACATAAGGTGACGTTTGAGGTCCTATGCCTTATTTTTTGTCCAGAAAATTGTTGGCCACGAAAATCAAAATCGACTATCTTCTAGCTAGAGGGAGCAACTTTACTAAAATCTGGTCTTATAAGTGCATTCTCTAACAGAATCCTATCTTTATATACACGTCCAAAGGAAAAGGAGTTTTTGGTATTTGAAATTATAAGTACCTACCTACTTAGTTTTTCGGCATATGATGAGAGATTACGTTAGCAAAAGATCGTAGTCTGCCCGTTGCTAGTAACAATTTCAAACCGCACCTTTCAAGTCTGATACATACCTATTTTATTATCAACATAGTATTTTTACTTGTACATCATGCATAAATTCTCATTCAAGAATGTGTGGAAGTATCTGTAATTTGCATTCATTCATCCAAGGTCCCACTCGCGACGCCTATCTACTACTGTAAGCTTATGAAAATGTATGATCTATAGTCTATCTTAGTAAAGAGTAACTTCTAGTTCATCATCTGCCTGCCCTTATCCCAATTATTTGGGGTCGGTGCAACATGTTTTCATCTTCCATACATTCCTGTCACACGTCATCTCCTCAGTCACTCCTTTCCTGGTCATATCCTCTCTCACGCATTCCATCCATCTTTTCTTGGGCCTACCTCCAGTTCTCAAGCCATCTACATTCATACTTTGCACCTTTCTTACCACATTACTTTCCTCTCTTCTCATAACATGTCCATACCATGCTAGCCGTTCGCTTCTCGCTTTTTCATTTATTGGGGCAACTTTCAAATTTCCTCTAATATACTCGTTCCTTACTCCATCGATCCTTGTTACACCACACATCCATCTTAATATTCGCATTTCCGCAACATGCAGTTTTCCTTCATCCGTCGCTTTTACTGCCAAACATGAAAGTCCATGCAGGACGGCAGGTCTGACGACAATCTTGTAAATTTTCCCCTTAAGTTTCGGAGGAAATTGGGGGTCGCATATAGGCTTGACCTGCCGCCATTTCATCCACCCTGCGTCAATTCTGTGCTTCACTGTACGATCGATTTCCCCAACTTCCTGGATAAGAGAGCCGAGGTACCGGAAGCCGGAGCAAACTTTGCCAGTTTGGTTTTGGTACGCGGTAGTTAAATTCAGTAAATAATTCTAGAGTAAAGAGTAAAGATCTTGTGCAGTCAGCTTTAAATATTTAGAGAGAAATAGAATCTCCACATTTTTAAACCTACCTACATACTAATTATCAATAATATCGTCACTGGTATGAATAGTTTAAGAGCCTGTAGAACATCAATCTCCATCCATTTATCAACTAGATAAAATATACAAACACCTATATTTATTAACTAACATAATATTCCGGGCGCCACTGGACATACCCTCTGCTAGTACCAGACGCCCGGCAACGGACGTTAGAGCGGCCGCGGCCTTGGGCTGCGGAATTGAAAAAAAAAAAAAAAGTAACAATATTGTAGAGTATATAAATCGCAGACATACAAATCCATATTAGAGGCTAACTAAGAGTAAGTAAAACCTAAAAAAAACATTCGAAAACTACTTAAAACCCATATTTTTTCTTAGTATATCTTAAATGTAAAGTAATTTAAGCACCGAACATGATGGTAATTTATAACCACTGACAGGGCGCCAGACGAGGAAAGTGACAGCTTTCGTCAATCAACCACTTAAATGAGGGGCAGGGAGAGGGACAGAGTTCTGTTAGTCCCTCACACGTTGCACGATTAGCACCCGATAATGACAGCCACACGCGATGCACCGCAATACACCCTATATAGATAGACAGGGGTTATTGTCAGAGGCAGTGGTTGCATGCAATCACTAAGCTAATTATTTTTGAATTATTTCATGGATATTGATGGAGGTGTAAATTAGTAAATTTATATTTTAATGAAATTCGTGGTTGTTTGCTTAAATGATCATGTTTAATTATGTGATATAGACTGAATATAGAGTTGGCTCGTGATCTATATATCTGTTTAACTTAGTGATTATGCTGTTTCTAATATACGCCACGTGTTTTTCCTAGAAAAACAGAAGATACTCCACTCTATTTATCAAAGTTCATTACGCCTGCATTTCACCAGTCACTTAGTTTGTTGTTGACGGAGTATGTTGCCGTTTGGGAGCACTTTGGATATACTAAATTAACGATTTCGGGACTTAAACGCGTAAATTTACCTTGTGTTTGGCCTGACATCCTTAGTCCCGAAATCGTTAATTTAGTATAATGAATTCAGAACGCGAAAGTTTAAAAATATTACTTTACATATAGTTGGCAACTAGTTACTAGGAACATATTATCAATCACTGTTAATCAAGTAGCTGGCTCTTGGCCTATACATAGAAATGCTAGAAGCGATCAAAAATGTAAAGTCATGTGCAAGTCACATCTATAATTGCTAATGTATAAAAACTATTTTATTTGTTACTAGCGGACGCCTGCGGCTTCACCCGCATGACAAATAATGTACTTAAACCTTGCTCGAGAACCACTCTATTCCGTGGTGGAAACAGCATGAAAATAGGTGGAGTTGTTTTTGAGTTTATCGCGAGATACAGACAGAAGTGGCCGAGGACTTTGTTTTATATATATATAAGTATTATGTGGAGCTATAGTTACATTTCAATTTATTCGGTATCCACACAAACATTGGCGTATTTAGGATTCATGGATATTGTATTAATTCAACAGGTGAATCATTAATTAAGTGCCGGTTCCATAAATACGAGTATAAGGTGCCATTAACAATGCGAAGTTTTTTACCAATTAGGTTAATTGTCTAGGTCGTTGGGCTATTAAAGCGGGAGGTATTTCCTACCTATTAAGTAAATAATGGTAACTATCACTACATAATTTAAAACAAAGTTGCCCGTTCTGTATGTATGCGTAGATCTTTAGAACTACGCAACGGATTTTGATGCGATTTTTACCAATGGATAGAGTGGTTCTCGAGGAAAGTTTTTATGTATTTAATTTGTCAAGCACGCGAAGCCGCGGGAGTCAGCTAGTAAACTATAAAGTAAATAATCAACTAGGTACATGGTATTTGATAGTGTTTACATTTAATAGATGAATTTAAATCAATTTATTCTTATACGTACCTATATATGGATTTACAATAGAAAAGTATTTAAATTAATATGTACAGTAATACATTGAAGTAAAACACCTTTGATAATGCTGAAAAGCGAAACCGGTCGGTGAAACTAAATCAAATAAAGTTGTGGAATAGTGTACAATTGTGTTTGTTCATCATGTATTACTATAGGTTCCACCAAGTGCCAACAATCGAAAGTATGAACTACATTTAAATAGGTACCTACTCCGGCAAATTTCCAGTAAAAGATTAGAGACCAACTAGTAAAGATATCGAACTAATAAAAATTAAAGGGGATTACAATAGAAAGTGTGTGTTTTGTGCAATCATTCTAATTCCTTGTTTCGTGTCAAACTACGTTAAAATGTCTGTTTTAGGTCAATTATACTAATGTGTGTAGGTCGGTACCTAATTCTCGTAGCAGTTCTTTCAGGTACCTACTTGTACCTAATTACTGAGGTTGGATAGACACGAACACAACTATAGCATACTGTCATGTTTTATATCCAAATTTCACTAAATTAAAGAACCTTTTAAACTACTCATTTGTAACTTTAACACTCACTGCGAAATACTGTATTTAGGTAAGTATTTAAGTACTAACTACCTACCTATGTGACAAAGAGAACAGTTGATCCTACACAAACCTATTTAAGTTTACACCTATATAACCTAGATAAATTTATTGGCTGTAAAATGTATAAATATAATAATAAATAAATAACCTGTGTTGACTGTGAGCATATTTAGCCAATGGATCGAACTCACGAACGCCCCGGCGACTTCGCAACCTTAAGACTAACCTTAGCCACGGGATTTTATGTGAGCGTACCTGGGGCGCCCGGCGATAGACGTAGGGAATAATAGAAAAAAGCCACCGGCTATGGTCATTAGTAATTTTTGAGGGATGGGAATTGCATCAGTTATGTAGAAAGTGTATTTCTTAGGACACTGAGACCCCTCCGTGCCTCGGAGAGCACGTTAAGCCGTCAGTCCCGGTTGTCATACCAAAATCTATGGCAGTCGTTAGGGGTAGTTGGAGCCCTAAATCAAAAATCCGACCGGTCTAACTACAGAACTTCGATATCGGCCATAGGTTGTGGAGGTCAGATGGCAGTCGCTTCACGGAAAATATCGAAGTTCAGCCGAATCGCAGTTAGACTGGAAAGCTGACCCCAACTGAGTTGGGAAAAGGCTCGGTGAATGATGATGATGATGATTTATGTAGAAAGTACATATTATGTTAGGTATATGTCAAGATGTTAGGTATAAGTTCAAGAATAGGCTTAATAATCTAAACTCCAATAGAAACTAGTGGAGAGCAGTAGGATACAGGCTCTACCAGGTGATTCAACTGCTGCCTGATACTATTTTTTTTTTTAAACTTTCATTATACTATTAACGATTTCGGGACTTAAACGCGTAATTTACTTACTTTCTGTTTGGCCTGACGTCAGCCTGTGACCACAGCCCGATGTAACTCGGTCGAAACGTCAGGCCAAACAGAAGGTAAATTACGCGTTTAAGTCCCGAAATCGTTAATAATATTTGATACTATTATATCGCCATACCTAGCCTTGAAAAAAAGCAAGGCACTTTTCAGAGCAATTCAATTATACCTTCCATCATCCTACTGTCAGCCCACCTCATCTCCTGATTTGAATGAGACAAAACATTTAAATAGAGAACCCCAAAATACACAAAGCGGGTTAAAAACTACAAGTCAAGTCAATGGGGTTTTAATTACAGAAAAGGAAAAGGATGTTTGACAAAGTATAGTTTGTTTAGGTTTGATGAGATCTTTTAAAATGTAGATTATACGGATATCCAAACTATTGTTATACTTATTTAACTTAATAGGTACCAAGTTCTATATTCAGTCTCGATTCATATTTTGCTATCCGGGATTGATAATTCCGTCAAATTCGGTCAATGTAAAATTTTGAATTCTATGAATTATCAATCCCGGATAATAAAAATATAGATTGAGATTACATAATATTGAAATTGTAAAATCTTATATAATAATATATAAATGTATTTGTTCCCGGAACACGCAAAAACGGATAAATCTATAACCAAACTTGATGAAATTTGGTCAGGTGGAAAACTGACTTTGGGAAAATAGAAGGCTACTTTATAATTGACAAAACATTATTCTACTGAATAAATTAAAATAAATGGATGAGGATTGGGGTATAAAATTTATATTTATTCATTTATCAATCTATTACCTATTATGAAACAATTAAAAAATCTGTCGAGAGGTCACGAGAACCTCAACCGCCGTGACGCGTGACGTTCGCAAACGTCGCCATCTTACCAAAATACTGCACTAGCAAGTAAGCATATATCTATATTATATAGATATCTATATTTTCGAAATTTCTTTTCAGAGAAACTACCTAGAACAGTTCGGGTACCTAAAGAGAGGTAGTCCAGAAATCGGGAACTTACAACTAGGAGACAGTACGCAAGACTATGAGGATGACTTCAGAATTGCTATCAAAAGTTTGCAGGTCAGTGACAAATACTTACTATTTATCTATTTTTAATTGAACAGGACCCGGAGCAACACTGTCCGTAGCGGGTACGGATGCTATTGCTTTGATTTAGAAGTCATATTGCGGCGACTTGGGTTTCGACAACGTGAGTGCGTTTGTTGGTCAGCTCCTTGACTTGAACCTATTTTTAAGTCAAGTTATAATTATTATATGCAGCTATTATGTTGTTACTAAAGCACAGAATAGAGAATAGTCTAAGTACTTATACATACTAATAGGTAGGTATCCTTTTTTTCAGAAACACCAGTAATACCTATTGAACCGATTTTCTTAATTCTTTTATTAGGTATTAGAATGCTACAATATGCCGTAATATCATAGTGAAATTATTATAGTTATACCGTGGTAATATGCGTTGTTTATTACTAGAAAAAAGGAGGTAGGTACCACCCTTGCGAGGTCGAAATGAACCGCCAATAGACAATCACGAAGTGCTGTAACTATTTTTTTTGGGGTTTTATGGTTTGGTTTCAAGACCTTTAAGCCAATGCTTATATTAACTAATATTATGAGACCAGGACCACAGCATTAATAAAGATTTGATTCTATACTGGCTGCTGACGAAAAATTGCCACGATAAGAAGTCAAATATTCTTGGATTCTTACATAGAAAAAAAATTAACACACACGAATGACAATATCAAAGCCAATTGTGTTCTAATGTCAAAAGGGGTATCTGTTTCAGGAGTACGGAGGGATCCCAGTAACTGGTGAGATCGACCAAGCGACAAAGAAGCTGATGAAGCAGCGGCGCTGTGGGAGGCCTGACCGCGAGGACGGAGACCAGCATCGGCATAGGCGGAAAAGGTTCCTGGTTCAGAAAGGCGAAAAGTGGAAGCATACCAACTTGACTTGGAGGTAAGTCCTAGAAACTTCTCATGTTGACGTCTGCCATTTAAGGTTCCGGATTTTCAACTGAGTCGGAGTTTTAATAGTAGTAAGTAGCGACATCTAGCGTCAAGAAAATCTTACAAGTGCTGTTTTTAACACATTTTCAGAAGTTCTACTACTCGACCATAGATGGCTCTTTATTTAAAGTTTGTAACTTCATAACTTTGTTTTTAGAGCCATCTAGCGACTGTATTAGGTTACTTTAGTTGCGCCATCTATTGGGAGTGTATAATACTATTTAGTTCGTTTGTTGTCTATTCACAGTTTCTAGCTACTTGACACTAGAATGCGCAGTAGTCTAACTTTAAGCCAAAAGTCAAAGCGAAAAATGAACACAATATATATGTACGAACAAAGAAAAATAATTCCATTAATTCAGCTGGTTACGAAAGCCAGTTACAAAAACGGAAATTGAATTCTTTTTGAAATGAAATGATTTATTTGTATAGGTCACTAAATGGCTCTTACAAATGTCAGTAAGTACTTAAAATGTCATTGCTTCTATATTTACATGTAATGCCAGATTCGCAAAGCAATAACTAGAACCGAGAGAAAGAACCTGGCAATAAAACTCTCGGTCACTCTTTTTCAATAATTTACTCTTTTACACATTTTCTTAAGACTAAATGTGGACGAATGTACATTGGTCTCGTGTCAGAATAAAAAAGCGTGTATAATGCAAAAAAAAATTGTCTGTCACCTAAGTACAAAATATGTTACAATTACGGCATTTTAGGAGGCGGCTGCACCATGCTCAAGCCAAACACTTTTATCATTAAGGTAATCAACTGTCTTATAATATGCTTTTTGACATAAAGTGGTCTTTATAAAGGTTTTAAATTTACTGTCGGGCATACAAAGGACCGATTCAGGCAATTTATTATAAAAGCGTATACCTTCCCCCTTGAAAGAATGACTAACCTTGCTAAGCCGTTTTACGTAGCTAGTTATGAAACGAGAGTAAAATCAATGTTCTAGCTGTTTACGAAAATTCACTTAAGAATACGGATGGAACCAAGACAATTAATAACATTAGTAGATATCTTTGCATTACCTAGATGTTAAATAAATGATGACTTTAGTGTGGAAGTTTATTTGTTACTTAATAACGTGGAAACTGTTTAACATATTTAGATGACAATTATCACATGGATAGACCATTTACTATCTTTTACAAAGGATACTTTATAACACCATACATAGGGTAAAATGATTGTTCCCGTGAGCTAAAAGAAAACCATTAAACTCATCATAAACGTAAAATGCTCGTGTACGCAGGGAGGAGCTCTAGGCATTCACTAGTAACCCATAAATAATAAATAACGGAGTAATTCACCAACCAATTGCAGCAAAACAAGCATATAAAGCCTAAAGAATTTCCATAACATGAACACAACGAAATGGAACAAAAAGAATAATACTTCGTAGGGAGGCCCGTGATATTAGGTTTTATGTGTACCAGTTCCGACTATTTGCTTTAAGAGAACATAAAATTGATGACAAATAATAGTTAAATCACGGGCTCGTAACTTTTACGATGCTTTCCGCGTGGCTTAATTAAAAGAATATGTTCGTTTGACGCCTCCCGAAGACGGATATTTGGAACAACAAATACCTACTCTATTAATTTCTTTGATTTTTATTGTTTTTTTTATATTTATGAAATATATAAGTGTGTTACTTTGATAATGTATAAAACCATTGGTATCAGAAATGAAGGAACTTAAGTATTAAATTTCAGTTTCCAAATTTTTGGGTCTTAACTTAATTTGCATTTTTATTTCAAGTTTCGTTGGTTAGAAAGTAAGTAAATGAGTTTAATAACCTGAAAAACAGTATGATGACATTAGCCGTTTACCCCTCGGATTTTTCTCATACCGGGCGCCTTATATATGAAAATCGATTCTTAAGGAGTAAACTCCAAAAATTGTATTAACGCAAGGAACACTTGTGCCAAGTTTCGTGAAGATCGGATAAAAACTGTGGCTGCTAGCCCGGAACACACATAACAAACAGACAGACGGACGAAAGCAAAATTCTCCAGTCTCGAAATGTAGACGCTTCGCTCGCTCGGTCAATAATCCTCGTCATAGTCTAGGTACTGTTAGTTAACAATATTTGCAATACTGCCAAATGTTCAAAGAGCTCACCTGATCCAACGATGTCGCTTAACCCGTGTATTTTTACTGGTTATGTTTGGACTTACATTTTGGCCGTATGCCGAATGCCAGTTGTATAAACTTAACTGAACTTTGGGCTACGGTTGTGTATATTATTGCTGTTACCGAGCACTATAGAAAATCAGTATTATCACTTTTTTTGTATTTAAATTGAATATTTGAGCTTCGTCACGAGCTTAATTGAAATCAGCTATTAATTTAGGTGAAAAATTTTTAATAATCGGTCAAGAGGTTGCTGAGAAACGAACATCCGAACATTTTACATTTAACCTGCTCCATGGGAGCTCATTAACCCTGTAATTCAAACCAAAAATTCAACAACCAGTGCAGTTGTACCTAGTACTAAAAATATTATCATGCCTAGATAAATATTATCTATGCAGTATGCAGTCAGAGCAAAGTAATGCCGACAATTTTACCTACAATTTTTTATGAATCTAAGCTTAGGTTAGGTTGAGTTGAGCTTAGTCCCTCTGTGAGACCCTCATGGAAATTCGTTTAGTAACTTCGGAGAGTAGCGTGTAGATATAGGTATGGACGGACAGAACAGAAATTTTGTAGTGTAAATATTTTTAGTACATAATTATGTATATTGCAATTCTTATTGTAAATAAATGTCAAAACGAACAGATAGGAATCAAAAACAGTTTTGTGATTTTTCAGTATTTTATAAACAAAAAGTGTGTTTGTTTTTCATAGTAATAGGTACCGGTTCTGTTATCGAAACTGAGATGAAAAATTGTTTCACAATACACCGTGAAAGTATACCTACTTTCACGGTGTATTGTGATAGTCAAGACCAAGCGTTGAAAAAATATTTAAAAAAGTACTTAAAATGGATTGATTTTTTTAAAATGTGAAAACTTTGACGGTGTAACCACGGGCATTTGTAACATTAGAAGAGACACATGCTCACTATCGTTTCTTTTAGCGTTTCGTCCATCTATCACCAAGCTGTCTCATGAACCGTGATAAAAATCATTTAAAAAAACATAGCATCACGACTTTTTCCCCGAAGGGGTAGGCAGAGGTGTGCAAACACACCCTCATCTCGCCAGCTATGTTAGGTGGCGAGTGGCTATTACATGAACCGTGATAGACTTGAAATTATCATATCGCGACGTCATAGTCATTTTGATCTATAATCTTAAGTATTCTAAATACAATGTGTACAATAACTTAGCTGGATCTAACCGAGGACTGGCCAGGATACTATTGCATCTTCCTGTATCAATCAGTTCAACACCATTTTATGTCAATGTGGCAAGACATTTTATTCACGCCACATCTACTGCTATTAGCTTATAGAGTTTATTCACCTCATATTATTATATTCCCAGCGAGAACTCAACAGCTCTTTGGCTTCTGTTTGAAATGGAAACAACAGCAGAGCACGCGGATAATTTGAAAAGTTCACAATCACATGTTCGTATCACAGTTTCAGCACAATTTCCTGTCGAATTAATGGTCTGTCAATATTGTGGACCTTTATTAAGGCGTGTTGTGCAAACGTGCAATAGCATTAACAGTGCCATGAAATGCCATCTTTTGTTGAGAGGATGTAAGCCTCAGTGACGTAGTTAGGTACATCTGGGCAATTATCTCTAATACTACGTATATGTATACTATAGATAACTTATATACTGGATAATAGCATGGCAATAGTCAGCATGAAGAAAACAAGTGACACTCGCCCTTTATCCATACTAAGTAGAACTGGTTGCTCCTTTATTTTATTTTTTTACGCCTCTCTTACGTCCATCCCGTGGGTCTCTGTAACTGGTTGCCCTGAGGTAGGTAGGTACTGTTTTTCGATCGCTACAAATCGTTTTAAAAAAATAATTAGTATAGGCTTAACTTTAACCCCAAATAGGATATACTATAGCCTATCTATATATAGAAATGAGGAATGTCCCCCTTAGCTCTCGAGAACTGCTTATGCTCCAATGATGGTTGACCCCTTTATGGATAGCCCTCGATCTGGAGGCAAGCCGAAAAATCGAAAATTTGACCTAGTCCTAAGTGTTAAAAGTTATAGGCCAAAACCTATGGCGTGGTGCGGCGCGAAGCACCGCGCAAGACACCGTACTAGTAAGACAAGATTTCATTAGTAATTTTATTGGTTTCACTTAATAGAAGGCGAGACTATCACCAATTCTAGTAACTTTGTTGGTATATAGGTACTATATCCTACTAATATTATAAACGCGAAAGTTTGTGAGTATGTATGTATGGATGGATGGATGTTTGTTACTCTTTCACGTAAAAACTACTGAATAGATTTTAATGAAACTTTACAATAATATAGCTTATACATCAGAATAACACATAGGCTACAATTTATAAAGATATGGTGTGAATTGTTCAAAATATGACGCGGCGCGACGGGAACGGGAAAAAATCCAAATTACCACGCGGACGAAGTCGCGGGCGACCTCTATTATATTTTTCAAAGCTGCGTCCGTTGGTAAATAGGTATATCTACTAAGTATATACTATAAATTCCAAAGCTTTGACCGTTTGTCTGCAGAAGCACAGAGCGCAGGTGTTGAATGTAGGTACTTGGTCATTGAAAATTTTTTTAATACCAAAAATACACAACAAAAAAATTTTCTATCAAGATAATTTTGTACTAAAAGTCTTTCATTGAAATTTATAATAGGTATTGGATCTTTAAAATTTCAATACCTACCAAAAGTAGCTAAGAGATGACAGGGAGTCCAGATGCGCAAGATGTCCAAGTAGGGCCTCACTATGTATCTACTTACTAATTGTGTGACTATTTATACCCTATTCTGTTCTTGGTCTATTGTAGATTTTATGGAAATTTTACGTCTACTTATTTTAGGTAGGCGTGTTCCGGGCACCGCTGGAAATATCTCCTGTGCCTAACTTTTTTTTTAATAATACCGGCCAATGCCGCGGCCGCTCCTACATCCATTGTCGGGCGTCTCTGGTACGTACGGTATTTAATTTTCCAGTGGCGTCCCGCGGAGATTTTATGAAGGTAACATATCTATCCTACTAATATTATAAACGCGAAAGTTTGTGAGTATGTATGTGTGGATGGATGGTTGTTTGTTACTCTTTCACGTAAAAACTACTGAATGGATTTTAATGAAACTTTACATCAGAATAACAATTTACAATTTATAAAGATATTGTGTGAATTGTTCAAAATATGACGCGGCGCGACGGGAACGGGATAAAATCCAAATTACCACGCGAACGAAGTCGCGGGCGACCACTAGTAGTTATATAAAATCCTTATAGGAATTCGTTCACAATCCTCTTTGGTACAACTACAAACAAATACTATTATAGAATGTCAACGATATACTTTATAATATTTATGTAGATGTGTTGTATAAATGATACTACTGAAAAACGATTAAAGCAACTTTTTTAAATACTTATTTGAAAAATAATCCTCCTTACATTAAATAAATAAATAAATAATAAATATGTTAGGACAATTCACACAACGCCATCTAGTGTCAAACTAAGCAGAGCTTGTGATACGAGTACTAGATAAACTGATATAAATACTTACATACTTTTTTTTTGTAAATACATACATATTATAGTATATAAGGAAACACCCAGACTTCGGTACAAACGTATGTGTCATCACACAAAGCTTTTCACGACCGGGAATCGAACCCGAGACTCCGGCGTCGAAAGCGGATGCACTACCGACCACGCCACCGAAGCAGTCAAGTTTGTAAGTTATACATTTCATATTATTATAATATTTATCCATGGTGTTGTACTGAGTGACGATGACAGCGCCACGCGCGGCGGGAGGCGAAATGTGGCTGTCACTTTACTGTCAACAACATGGCGACTTGCTGAAAACAATCCTACTGTTATTCTGTTAGGTACATTTCAATATAACAACTCTATCGTTATCGGACGTCTAAAACATTACACATTTGTTATGTATGCAATTTATTAATGGTATTGAGTTTTATTAGTACAAAACTAGTAAAAATAAATACCTATGTGGTGGTACTTTTTTTTATTGTCCACCACACACAAACTAAATAAACAAAAAATATATTAATTTACATACATATACAGAAGGTAACGTAAGGGTTATATCAACCCGAAGACACCCTCATCAGCTGGTCGACCAGAACCCGTTACGATATGTGTCGACCGCCAAACAAGAAAAAAAATCATCCAAAAAAAATATTATAACCAAATAAAAATACTTTCTTGTTTCGCGGTCGAAATATATCAAAAGGCGTTCTGGGCGATCAGCTGAGGGGGGTGTCTACAGGTTGATATAACCCTTATGTAACATTCTGTATATAGTTAATATAATTAATAAATAAATTATATTAATATTAATTTAATAGGTAGAGTCATCTGAGTGATGGACTTTTATGCTTAAATTTCCACTTTTTAGACTCCACCGTTAGAGTAAATACGTACTTTTATATTATACTGGACCTTAATTTAGCAAGGAATTAAAAAAAAAAGAAGGTTTGGAATATTGATTTTCAGTTGTGTAGATACAGTGCCCGGTAATAAAAAATAAAATATTAATAAAAGACAATTTTATTAAAGGATATATTGCTGACTTTATGGTCTGCATCTTTTTAGATTCTTTTTTCCTAACATTATTAGTATGTTAGAAAAAAAAAACTGAAAAGAAAAAAAAGTGGAAAATGTTAGAAAAATAAAACCAAAAAAAGTATTATTAGTCTTTTTTCTAACATCGATAGAATGTTAGAAAAAAAAACCCAAACAGATGCAGACCGTAATGTCTCTTTCGTTTTTTTTTATTTTTAAAATCCGCGAGCCCGCATCTTGCTCCTATGTCCGCGGGCGTCTCTGGTACCAGAAGGTATTTCCAGTGGCGCAATAATATATCCTTTAATAAAATAAAGGACGGTAATTGTAGTGACGTGGTGGCTTCTCGGCTCGATAGCAGGCACACCCGCAGTGGCACCCCGCAGCCCAGCTAACTGGGTCGAAATTTCAATATGAGGGAAGACATTTCACAATTTCTATGGACCTTTATTGCTATTGTATTACCTAATAAACAGTTTATTATACCTATATTGAACGTAGTAATCCGTCAGGAATCCGTTAGCCGTTTTATCAAGGTAATGCTCAAAGTTTTATACAATCTCTGAGTTGTGACAGTGGTTGTAGCGAAGGCGAAAATTTCTAGAAAAACTATTTTTGTTTCTGAAAGTAATAAATAAGTTTGTTTTTACATTGACATTAATATTTGCGAAATATTTGAGAATTCTTAAAATATGAAATCTCAACCAGCTTTCCGCTTACTAAGATTTTTAGTAGTTTGATATTTCCCATTTGTTCAGAACAATAGGTATTTGGAGTTCTATGAATGTATAATGGACAACAAATTGGGAAAAACAATATTGGTGTCCTAAAAAAGCTTTAGGTACATACTGGTGGGACTCGAACCCACAATCCCCGGCTTAGGAGGCCGATGCCTTATCCATTAGGCCACAGGGGCAGATGTTCAAAACAACAATCGGAACAAAACTACCATAATGCCCAAATTAAAAAAAAAATCGTAAAGTAATATCAAAAAAATATTTACAGTAACAATATATTATTTAATTGTGAAAATAAATAGTACAAATTACAATATACTAATAAATTACAATATCCTGCAAAAAAAACGGTTACAAAAAGTATGCCGCCCGAACAGGGACTTGAACCCTGGACCCTTGGATTAAAAGTCCAATGCTCTACCGACTGAGCTATCCGGGCTATATACTCTGTGTCGAAATTATTGTTCCATTAGGGAGTGGTGATTGTTACGTTTTGTTATTAGTGACTCACCTTGCTTATTAAAAGCCAAACGGATGGGCCAATTTTAATGCGGATTTTTTTATTTGAAATCTGATGTGATCGAGATTGTTCTTAAATATAATATGCTATTTAGGGATAGACGATTGATCCGCAATTTTATACGGAACTTACTGTTACTTCCACGGTATTTTTGTGTAGCGGTTTGTTATTTTTGCTACAGCTGGTATTGTATTGTTTGTTGAACACTAGTTAATTCTGGTTTTGACAAAGGTATTTTATTAGCACGTGTATTTAACTAGTCAAAACGCGTTCTAGCTAAATACAGGTTTTAACGGTAATTGGTAAAGTGTGGGTGTGTATTGCACCTCTGTATACCCCTCCGGGGATATAGGCGTAATATACATCTTGTCATGTCCAGTAAATAATAAAAAAACTTCAACATAAACTAAACTTCTACTAAATAATAAAAACCCTTCCCCTGCTGTGTACATACTGCTGTGTACAACTGCGCAACGGATTTTGTTGCGGTTTTTTTAACGGATAGAGTGGTTCTCGAGGAATGTCAAGCGGGCGAAGCTACGGGAATCCGTTAGTTTATAATTTTTTTAATAAAAAAGATGAGTAATTCCAACAAGCCGGTTGCTGTATTAATTTTAAAAGCAAATTCATCAGAAACACCAATAATCTGTTAATAATGAGCATAAATCCTGTTGAGGCTCTATTGACGTCATACTCGAATCTGGATCAGAATGGAGTTTAATTAACACGCTCGTGCCCGCCCGTAGGGAGATACTCGTATGCATACACATGTAACCACTAATCCTGTCAACCGATACTTAAAGGGATAGTCCTGTCTATTAGTACTGTTACTGGACGTACTGGACTGTATTCAGGATTATAAAACCAGCCAAGTGCGAATCGGACTTACGGACTTCCGTACCAAAACGCAACTATATAGCTTTTTTTAGTATTTGTTGTTATAGTGGCAACAGAAATACATCATCTGTGAAAATTTAAGCTTTTTTACTCTCGCGGTTCACGAAACGGACGGACATCGGAGTCTTATGACTCCGATGTCCGTCCGTCTCGTGAACCGCGTCAATAATGACTGCGGCAGCGAAGCGACCGAAGTCTCCGTTTCTACTTGCAGACTGGGGAGAATTTCTTTCGTCTGTACCTCTACATCTACGGGTTCTGTCAGATCATGTTTGAGGCCGTATTTATCAACCGAATTGCATGACAACACACACACACACACACCTTGCTTACCTACAATGAATAACATTTGAATGATATTTTTTTGGATTGGATGACAAATGAAAGAGTAATAAAGAAAATTGAAGAAGAAATTTTCTAAACAAAGCCGCTCCCGAAGTCTACGGTTCATAGAACAAATAGTTAATAGGATTCCCGTTTTACTCTTTGAGTACGTAACCCTAAAAAGTATTAAATTTGACCTTACCAAAATTTTAGGAGCCCAAACCAACATGTCGATCAATAAACGAGTCTTTGGCTGATATAAAGTTCCCAGTTAACGGCAATAGGCTCTCTCCCTATGATAACAACCATTGATGAAATATGGGTGTATAATGTGCGTCTGCTTACCCCACCGGGAGTGGTTATATAATACTACTTACCTACTAGATGATTACCGCGGCTCCGCCCGCGTGATTTAGTTTTCTCGTTCCCAATTCCCATGGGAACATATTACCGGAATAAAAACTATCCTATATCCCACGGGGATAATGTAGCTACATATTATTGAAAGAATTTTCAAAATCGGTTCAGTGGTTACGGAGCAATGGAAATCCACAAACAATCAAAAATTTTCCTGTCTATAATTAGTTTAAATGAAGGCTTATCTGAACACGTAACCCTTCTTATATTCAGGGAAAGTAAAGAAAGGGCGAGCTCCACTGGGAGTGAGGCCCTAATCGCCAACAAGCACACAGCATAGTTTTTAATGACTACTAGAAAGATAGAAGAATAGATAGAAGAAAAAAATAATTAATGGTTAACGGACCATCAACATCATCATTCCCCCCTCCTTGCTATGTGGTGCACATGCCAACAGATGGATAAGGCTCTGGTAATAGTACCTGGTACGGAACCTGTAATGGCTATTACGTGGGACCAAATGAAAAATTCATACGTTCCTTCTATTATTTTTGAAGTCAAAATTACCAAATTCATTTCCATTCATTTCAATTTAATAGATACTTTGACACACACATTATCACGCCTATATCCCCGAAGGGGGAGGCAGAGGCGCATTACACACCCAGAATTTGCCAGTATTTAGTCCCTCGTAATATGGGGCAAACCTATTGCCGTCACCGGGCACACATATAATGGGTTGTCTCCAAAATTGCCGAATGAATTTAATAAAAAGTAGCAGTTATATTGTAATTTTGAAAAAAAAAATATTTGAATCCCGTTGCCTTGCGATGAAATCTTGATGAGAAGTAACAAAATTTCTAGTGCCAGCCGCTATGGCACAGCCAATTAAAGTCCTGAGCGTTTCGGACTACCAAAACAAAAGCCGGCAAACAAAACGAACTAAATCACAGTAAACATTTCAAATAAAATCTTATCCGAAGTTGTCATAAGCGCCCAATGAACATCATCGTCGCACTAAGCTTTCAAAGTTCAGACATTCATATTTGCTCCTAGACACCCGACTTTGCAAGCAATAATATGACTTTCAGCTAAAACTCATATATTTGCAAATGGCCGAGTATCTACCATTCGTCCAACATTCTTTTACCTATTCTCTAAGTACGCAGTGGGTACCAGATCCTTAGTCAGTATGATAGCGAAAACTGCTTCGGGGTAGTGTAGGCAGTGCATCGGCTTTTGACTATCGAGTCTCGGGTTCGATTACCGGGTCGAATCAAATATTTCTGTGATCCACAAATGCTTTTCGAGGTTTGGGTGTTTAATATGTAGCTTATGTTATTGTATGTTGTAGCTTAGTTTGGGCTAGATGATGTCAGGTGAGAATGTCCAAAAATATTTTTTATTTACATATTAACTGTTTCCCGCACAGTTATACAAACGTAGAAACGTGTGCTTAGCTGTTATTGTGTTTCTCAATAATAAAACTTAATTTAATATTCTTTTCGCGTCCCAATCTATCAATATTGGTCCCGCCATAATTTGATCTTGCATTTCAATGACGTGGGTTTGATACCGGCCTCCACCGTATTGACAATAGTCTCCGAGCACTTTTAAATTGTCTGGAGGACTTTTACGGTTATGTTGGTATTGCACTTAATTTAAAAAAAAACGTAAGGATGTAGAATGTAGATACATATACACACAATACATACGATACTTACATACTACGGTATACAATTTTATAACTTGATATAGGTACTCACTCAAACTTAAGTATATTTAAAGTTAAACTATTATTCCTTGTCTCTAACAGTGTCTTGTTTCCAATTGGTTCCATTTGACTCATCACCCAATTTAATTTAGGTAACTATAAATGTGGGCGTTATAGATGAGTATGAAAATAGCAATCCCGTGACTGAACATATCTTGAAATCTGAATCTTCCCACGCAATAAGAAAATAATTCTAAATCTTACTATCTTTTAACGCAAAATTGACTTCACTTAAAATATTTTAAAGGTGTGACCAAACTGTCGATTCAATATTAAAGGAGTACACTATAAATCGCATCTTAGTACAAATTGAAACACCGAGCGACAAGAGGTCGTGTCCCAGGATCATATAAATCAGGTTCAATCTGGCCTCCGCTCGTTCACCGCTACGTCCAAAGACCTCTACGAGTAGCTCATAAATCGTCAACTGGAAAACAATCCGTGCCTTAGCCAAGTATCCGATGGGTCTGAAATTCCAATTAAGGAGAAGCTCTAGACAAGTTCGCAGGTCGCCTGCACGCGGGCGATCACTCACTTGCACTTTTAATTAATTTATTTATTGAGTATGCGAATCGACGGCGCAACTCGAGCCGGCGCCCCGCCCCGCTGCCGACTATATAACACGACGAGGACCGCCGAAGTCCGTCAGTTTTCTCGGGGGCTCAACGGGTCCGGTCGCCCTCCCCGGGAAAATGTGCCGGAAGAACGAGGGTTACTTTCAATTTTTAAAGTGGGTAGTTGCTATGTAAGGAGGGTTGCGGAGCGGTTGCGCATAGGGCTCGGGCACACTAGCGGGTGGTGGTCGTCGGCGGTAACCTTGAGGTGAGTAAGTGCAAGCGCGAGGGCGGCTGAGTCGATAGGCCTCGGTGAGTCGCCACCGCCCGCCCACGCGCCTGCATTACAGCTGTTTCAATTGATAACATATTATTTTATCACTTTCTATAAAATTTTCAGTACAGAGTTTTTGATTGCTCGCAAATTCCTGAATTGGTAACAGAAAATTCTCAAGTCCTAAAACGGCGCACAAACTTTTCAGTAAGCTAAAAGTTTTCAAAGCGCCTTTTTATGAGGGAATTGGTTGTTATTTAACATAAAATTGTTACATACATTTTGATCACTTGAGGCTAAATTCGTCCACCGTTAATTAAATTTTCAGGTTGTATTGAATTTTTATTTATTAGTTTGAACTTTAGTAGAGTCAAATAATCATTTTAAATCGGTAAAAATCATTTTTCATTGTCTATTTGACTGACTTGACTGACATTGACTGTTACCTATATATCATGAATACAGTACAGTTTGTGAATTATTATTTCGAGTGAGGCAACTCGGAGGTATAAATAATTTACAGAGGTGTCAAACAACACTAATTGTATTAAATCGTCGGTTGAAGAATCAGTGAGTGTCGTGCCGCCCGCGCCTGCCAGTGCAGCGGTGCCGCAATCGCCTTCGATATAACATTCATAATCCATAACGTGCCCATGAGGGTTGCACCAATTGAGTTACGTTCGAAAATCGGAAAATTCCCTAGTAAATCGTTCCTAGTCGTTCCACTATGTATTAAGTGAACAAGCAACGTATTTGGTCGTTGGCCAAGTACAGACGCTCCATAATTACTGTCTCACGAACGGCTCTTAATTTGCTTAATTTACCCGAATCCTGCGAGCTAAATCGCACGATTTAATGGGATATTTGAATGATGCGCATTGTTTAAAGCGTCTGTTCTAAATGATCGTATTTTCTTAAGAATACTTACCCGGTTAAGTAACTAGCGCTAATTAATCAGTTGTTAATGGTTTTTGATTAACTTTGTCTTTATCTAGTGGAAACTCTCACTTTATTACACATCACCCATTTTTATTGTTACAATATACTATTATAAACCAACTTCCAAATAAGGAGAAGGTTCTTAATTCGACTTCTTGGTCACATTTCGGTAATTTGAAGCCGATTGTTGTGTCGATTGTTGACGTGTATTTTATTTGAAGATTTGATTTAAGTAAATATATGGGAAGCAAAATATAGTAAACCAATTCCTAGAACGACCAACATTTTTTACTTGAGAGATAGAGAACGAATTAGGTTTTTTAATAATAAACTATCGGCCGGTTTCTGAATTGAGAATTTGAAGTTAAGTATCAGTTGAGTACGCCAAATATCAAAAAACTCAAACCTAAATTTTTTTTGTTCATTAATATCGCATAAGGACAAGTGCAATTTTTTAATTTAAATCTGAAAAGAAAAATGTATGCTTGGGTATTCTAAACTCGATTTTTTTTCAAAAAACGTCGTGTTTAAACATCGTAATCATAAAGTCTGTCCTATATGTTTAACTCAAGATTTTATTTTTAAAATTTGGCTCCTGTTCTAAAAGTAACCCTGCATAATCACGCCTATATCTCAGAGGGGGTTGGCATACATGACTAACACACCCATACTTTGCCAATAATTTTGGTCCCACATAATATGACAAGCCTATTGATGTTACCGGGCCCCGAATAGAATATCAATAGAACTGGTACAGCAGGGGCTATCTTTGTTGTTCTTTGTGCAAATCTAAATTACAATAGTCCAAGACAGATGTAGCGAGTACCTATATACCTGCAATCCGGGCCAATAATAGCAGATTTTATGACAAGGGATTAAAATTATATATATTGTCGAAGGCGCTAATTTGAATCCAGAGCGAAGCGAACGATTCTAGAGTAGAATCTCGAGTGTAGAGAGGGTTTCTTAAGTAGAATCCTGAGCGTAGCAAGAAATTGAAATTACGTCGCCTGATAAAAATAATTTTACTCTCGAGGCTTAAGCATTACTTTTCATCGCCTTCTATGAAAAAATAGTAGATTATACAACAAGTGAAAAAAAGAAAATTTAATTCGAGTCACGAAGTTGGATCCCGAGAGTAGAGAAGGATTCTAAAGTAGAATCCTGAGCGGAGCGAGGGATACCAGGAACGATATATTTTTTTTTTCACGAGTAGTCTACTCTACTTTATACCATTGACTGCGAGAAAATAAGGTAAAGGTTTCCAACACCTACATTGTCTGATGGATAATTGCTGCTTTCGAACGAAATGATTCCGGAGTAAGCGACTCTTTTTCATCACTGGAAGAACTCATTTTATTAGTTATTTTAAATTTTCCAAAGAAACACTACGATCTAAAATTGGCGGGTTGTGTTTGTTTTTTATACCATTGCCCCTTTTGTTTTTTTTTGTCAATGGAATGACTTCATTCAGCCTGCCAGTAGTTACGTTCAGCTTTCTTTTTTTTTTGTAGTATACTTAATTCGTCTATTGAAGCTCGTTCCAAATTCAAATGTCATTATTCACTTGTGAGTAAATGAGCGTTTTATTCACTGTTATCGATGAATAAAGTTCACTTTTTCGAGGGGCAATGGTATAAAAAGAATTGTGGGTACTAGCGATAAAAAAAATTTTGGTTGGATAACTATGAAAGATTGATGTTCCAAATTCAAATCTCATTATTGCCCGCTAAAAAGTCTCTAAACAAAAAGAGCTATTTTAGGCGCACTTATGTAGGAAAATGCATCTTTTTGAATAAAAAGAAAACGTAGAAGGAAAAAAAGAATATCCAGTTTTCTACCTAGCAACGTATAACAGCGATATCCCACTTGTGAACATCTGACAAAATACCCACATTAAAAGTCTCATACCACTGAATAAGATTTCTGAGATATATGGATTTATGTTCCAGATATGTTACACATACGTGATGTATCCCCAAGTTTTAAAACGTGCGGAAAGCTGAACTTTGCCGCTGAGGGGCAAGCCTGCTTTTGAATTATAGAGGAAACGTTTTGAAGACGTCTGTACCGTTACAGAGGGTTACACTCGTTACATGCATTGTACTATACACGATTATACCTACAATAAACATCTACAATTTGAGACGATTTACGTAGAACATTTTCTTACAATAAATAATTTAAGCTAACTGCTAGACGCGACGTCTTTAGAATGTTGTACATTTAACAGGCGTTCTGTTGAATATTGTCGTTGTAATAAAATTGCGATAAGGAAAGAAACCAGCCATACAATTAAAGGTGGAGTTTTCCTTAGACTTTTTATGTACTTTTTAATTACCCTTCTTATACTGAATTTTGTTGGCATTCGTGAATTATATTGAACAGAATTTGATTAAACTAGGTATTTATAAAATATAATTGAATTGTGACTGCAAGATGTTTTAGATGTATGTATCATACTTTTTCCACTTTGTCAGTCCGAGACACCCAGGACTTTAATTAGCTGTGCCACAGCGGCTGGCACGTAAGATTTTGTTGCCTTTCATCAACATTTCGTCACAAGGCAACGGGTTTGAAATTTATTTTTCAAAATTATAATATAGCTGCTTATTTTATTAAATTCATTCGGCTATTGTGGACAAAACCCACTTTCTAGAGTGCCCGGTGACGGCAATAGGCTCCTATTACGTGGGACTAAAAATACTGGAAAAATGTGGGTGTGTAATGCGCCTCTGCCTACCCCTTCGAGGTCTGTCTGTCTTTTTCCACTTTACAGTCTAGGATTGCCTATCTTCACCTGTCTCTATGCTGTAAGCAGACAAGTAGGTACCTACAAATAGCAATACCGCAACAACCCAATTAAAACTGTTTAACCTTAGAGAAAATGTCAATAAATTTACATGATTACGCCAACATGTAGTAAGATCCAGTCTTTTACTTAGAATTCAAGTACTACTCGGATATTTCTACTTCATATTATTATTACAAAACTACTCCATTTCACTTGTAAGATCTTAGTGGAGTCATTGTCATTGTGCACCCAATTATTACAGTATAATGTTTCATTGCTAACAATTAAAAATTCAAAGTAAAATACGGACACAGAGTGTTCCGTTTACATGTAGATAAATCCTTTGTTTGTAAGCCTAAAAATACAGGTATCTGAATAGACTCCGACCGTAGTCGGGAAGGGCAATTCCAACAAAAAGTCGACGGTTACGTACACACTGCGGGAGTACTTTTTGCTGACCAAGCGAGAATCGAAACCTGGCAAAACTTTAACAATATCTGTTTGGACCAAAATTTTTATTTACGTCAACGAAAATCACCATCAAATCCTAACTATTATATTTCAAGGGGAAAGTTTGTTCGTTCGTTACACCAAAGTGGGACGAAATTATCCTAGCCGTTATATAATCCTAAGTAGTTTGACTCGAATCGGCTTCCACCATCTCTTATAATTCAGCTGTTCACCGGCGTGGACGGTCTTTCTCTTTCACGTGGTTCGTTCTTCAACGAACAAAGAAAATAAAACTAGGTATGCAATGCATGCTGCTAATTGCAAATTTTGAGCGGAACAAATGTTTTTATTACAGAATCAGAATCGAATACTTTAATTAATCGAATGAAAAAAAAAATTGTTTCATTGTTGACGCACGTGTTTCCATGGCAACCATTTAATCATCTGGTTTTTCGGTGATGTCCAGGACATTTTCGGTGATTATTCCTCCGTGGTCAGCTCTATTTTCATGATTTCAGATATAAGCACTCCCGGGTATGAAGCTCTGCTTCGCTCCGCTCATAAAATTCACTCGAAATCTCACAGCATGAAGGTTTTATTTCAATTCAAAATATCTATTAGTTTAGCACGGTTATTTATTTCTTATTTCCCCACCCCTATTATTAGGGGTGGGGCAGATCACTACACCCACTATTGATACTGTTCACATTGTAGTATTTTATGACATAAAACTTCATAAAACACTATGGGAACCATAACGTCGTAAATGTAGTAAATACCGATCGTAATATAGATGTTCTAATACGAATTTAATAGCGTAGCGGCACAGAATAGATAGGTAGGTACCTACTGTACCTATTATAGAATATTTTTATGAGACAACTAAACTTAGCTAATACACCGTGAAAGTACCACTGTTTACTAAACAAAAATGAAATTTAGACTTAGTTTTGATAACAGAACCGACTGGAAGTATTACTTTGAAAAATAAACACTTTTTCATCTCTCATGCTCTGAAAGTGGGTCATTGCTTACCTGATATGCTGGTTCAAAGTGATACATTTCGGCACAAGGGCGTAAAAGTAAAAAAAAATCAGCACATCTTGAGGCGATGGCAAAAACGTATACAGCCAGAAAGTTCAATTAATTCAATTCAACATTCTGGTTTTTTAAATGGTCATAAAAGAAAGAGTCGTAAAAATAAAACGTAAATAGCACAAACAATAATTATTTGATACCGTCAGTTCGGTAGAACTGCGGTAGGTGGATCCAACGCTAACCTTAATAGCGCGATGTAGAAATTATGAATATGATATGCAGCATAAATTCGATGTCGTCGGTAGTGGTCATCGTAGCTCAGTTGGTCAGAGCAGTCCCCCTATTAGGGAAAGGCCGTGGGTTCGAGTCCCGCCGATGACATCAGTTTTTGTGATCTATTTATAATTTCTTTCTTAATATTTTAACAATAGTGTAAGCAAACTCATTGCTTTGAAATACATAAATAATTATTTGGACAGTTACCGAGTATTTTACGGTATAAAAATGTTAATATTATGTTATTGGAGATTCCAACTAAACTTGTACGCCGCCGTAACGCGTCATACCTATCAAATAAAATTCTCTATAGAGTTTCAAAAAAATATGACGTAAAAAGAATTAACTGAAGATATTTAAAAACTGAAGACTGTTTTGGATGGAAAAATACGACTGATGTAGTCTCTAGACATCAAATGAGTTGGCTAGCGAAGACAGTGGCCTTAAAAAAAAATTATAGTGTTATAGGCGCTCGGCAATAGACGTAGGCCGCAGCGGCCTTGGGCCGCAGAATAAAAAAAAATAAACTACATCAATTTTAATAATAAAAAAAACGTTTGTTTTTCAAAGTAATACTTCCGGTCGGTTCTGTTATCAAGACTGAGTTTTTTTTTTTTTTAAACGGTGATACTTTCACGTTGTATACACTAACATTGTCAAGAAGACTTGTCTTAAGAGTATTTCTAAGAAAGAAACTCAAAACATACTCGATAGTATTCATAAGTTTGTTCTTTTTTTTAGAATACCAAATTATCCCTGGCTGTTCTTTATAAAGTAAGGATATAGGTATCACTAGCAAAAAAATACCAAATGTAAGGTAACAATTCATTATGAAAACTTTTGAACCATAGTAATAAAATAAAATAAAATAAAATTCATTTATTTCAGGTTTCCAACCCATAAATTGAACATACAATAATTAAATAAACATTATCATTAAATCAATATACATACACATAGTCAAAGTGGTCATTATATAATGTCAAATTTTGAATGTGGTACTTTTAGGTATTACATTTTAACAGTCAGTAATTAGTCTATAAGTAGGTACATAGTCAAATAAAACAGGCAATATAAAATTTAAATTTTCTCGCATTACATACATAGTCCAAATTGTTCAAATTAAGAGTATAAATTAATAGATTCCGAATTCAAAATAGTCAAGTAAATATTTATATTTCTAAATTAATTCAATATAACCTCTTCGGCATCGGAACAGAAATATGCCTCTCGCAACAATGTCGGAGGTACGGACAGTCTAGCCTCCTTGATATCATTTGTAGGACGCTGTTCGAGCTGTCCCGCACCCTGCGGACCAACGAGGCTGCCCGCGAGCGCACAGTCGCATGAAAGCATGCGGTATGTGCGTCCGCGAACATTCCCGAGGCACTACAGAATCGAGGCAGCCCCAACAACATCCTAAACGCGTTGTTATACAGGACGCGGAGGTCACTGTATTTTTTTTTATTATAATCCGCCCACAGGCTGCACGTGTAAAGGGATGTACAATATGCTCGGAAGAGTGTAATTTTGATTTCAGCTGAACAACGTGCAAACCTGCGAGCTATCATATTAGCTCTCACCGACAATGCTCTCCGCTCACGCTCTATGTCTTCATTGTCCCTAAGGTCGGCCGTGACCACATGCCCCAGATATTTGAACCTATTTACTCTAAGCAACGGGACCGAGTTAAGCAAGACTTTAGGTATATCCTGGGGGCAGCCACCACCAGCCTCAAAGACCATCCACTGGCTCTTTTTTACATTGTACAGTAATCCGTGATCACAGGCATACCTCTCGCAAGTACGTATCAGCTGTCTCAGACCACAGACCGATGCACTGAGGAGCACCATGTCGTCCGCGTAACTTAAATTATTAACACAAACACCATCAATATGGCAGCCGACATGTTGCTCGGTCAGTGCCCCAATCAGACCATTCACATATAAATTAAATAGGGTCGGAGAGGACAGTCCTCCCTGCCTAACACCGCATTCAAGCTGATAGGAGTCCGACACTGCCCCCGCCCACCTAACACTGTTACGTTGATGTGAATACCAGTATTGGAACATGCAGACCAGTTCCTGTGGCAAATTAGTACCCGACAGCTTCTCCCACAGAAGGTCATATGAGACCAGATCGAAGGCCCTTGATAGGTCGAGGAAGCAAGCGTAAACAGGAGTCTTTCGATTTGTATAGTACTTGACAGTATGCTTGAGGCACAGTATCGCACTTTCAGTGGACAGACGAGGGCGAAAACCGAACTGATTATCGTGTATAGTAACGTATCTATTTAACTGGGCCTCAAGTAGACCGTCAAGCACTTTTGCAATGACAGTGGCTAGTGATATAGGTCGGTAGTTATTCTTATCTGAAAGGTTTCCAGTTTTATTTTTAACTACTGGTACCACCACCGTTTTCATCAGGTCTTCCGGCAGGTATGAGTGACTCACACACAATGAGTAGAACATAGCAAGAAGTCTAGATATATGTGGTCCAGCATGCAGAAGGTGCTCAATACTGAGTCCATCATGTCCCGGCGACTTACCTCGCGATATAGCTCGAATGGCATTACTCACATCTTTTGCACGAAAGGTGGTAATTGATTGCTTTTTGCTATCAACCTTGAGCACCGTCCGAGCCGGACCCAGCGGAGATGTTATAGAAAAATGCCTTTTAAACGCATTTGCTATGTCATTAGGATCGCTCACACCATCGACGCTCACGGGAAGACCAGCAACACCACCCAGTTTGTTCGTACTTTTCCAGAAACCTCGGAAATCACCCCCAGAGTGAGCATCAGCCAGCGCGTCCATTCGTATTTGCTTCTGATGGTTTTGACACCATTTCAGCTTTGATTTGAACACTCTGCGAGTATCACACATTGCATTATACATAGGCCCCGATTTCGGCCTACCACACAACGACCATTCTGTGAAACTTAATCTGGCCAACTTGTGAGCGTCGCTGACATGCTTATTCCATCCCATTATGTGCTTACCCCTCCCCCGCTCACGTCCGCCCCTCCGACCGGCCATCGCTGCCCCACGGAGAGCGGACACAATGTCAGAATACAACCTGTCCAAAATACGCCTGTGATCACGGATTTCACAGTAACCATCGGCACACTCAACACATTCCGTCGGAAAGTCAATTAATCTAAGCCTAGTATGACACTCCTTCGCATATAAATCCGCTTGTTTGCCACTTCTCTCACCCCATTCTACATTTATGTTAGAATTTACAGTTTTAGAGGCGTATATTGGTGTGAGAGCATTAAGGTTACATTTTATAACAAGTGGATAGTGATCTGACCAACGGGCGTCATAACTAACACTAGCGTCCAACACCAACCTCCTCGCCGACCGAGTTACCACACAGTGATCTAACCAACTACAGGTCCCATGTACGTCACTGACAAAAGTAAAAGTATCCGAGTCAATTCCCAGGATATCGATATCCACTACAGACCATTGTTGTTCATGACATAGGCCAGATAGTTCCCTGTAAAATAACTCACCGGGCGCAGAGTTGAGGTCTCCTAGAATAAACACAGAGTCTATCCCATATTCGTCAATAATAGCTTGCACACAACCCAAACAGTCTATAAAATCAGGCAAATTTACCGCACAGTCAGTTGGCATGTACACATTTATCACTATGACTGGGCTATCACACGTCATTATTTTGATAGCACAAATACGGTTATTATTACACTGAATCACTGACACATTTGTAAACGCTTGATGTCTCCATAAAAGAGCCACTCCTCCCCAAGGTCGACCCCGAACTAGACCCGCGCTGGTATCCATTGCTGACACAGCCGTGTATCCGAATAGTGATCCCTCATCTGTTTATTGCACTTTATTTGCATTTAGTCCAACTTTATTGCACATAAAGTGAAACATTGCAGAAATGAAAATGTTTTCGCTAAAATGGTGCAAATTGTTATGAATTCTATCTGAATAAATCCAGTCGAGTGATTCTTTACTAATTGCCTGTTGCAATGAATTGCGAAACGAAATGCAACCGAATGCGACTAACTGTAAAATGCAAATGTCTGCTAACAATAGTCAACATAAAAATATCTGTTTAACTAAAGCTATGGACACACCGTAGGACGTCAGAGTTTGTAGTTCAGTTTTGAAGTCAAAAAATATCACAATTTGCAATCAAGCAATCAAATCATTCCATCCACTGCAACTAAAACGTATTTCATGCAAATGGCTTAGATTTCCGGTTTAAATTACGGCGGACAAAGGAGCCCTTAGTAATAGGATTCCCGTTTTACTCTTTGGGTACGAAACTCTTAGAATTACGTATTTCATCGCAGATAGTTCTAATATATTCTAAGGTAAATAATATATATTTTTCTAAATACATACATTTATCATTCACCGAGCCTTTTCCCAACTCAGTTGGGGTCGGCTTTCCAGTCTAACTGCGATGTGGCTGAACTTCGATAATTTTCCGTGAAGCGACTGTCATCTGACCTCCACAACCCATGGGCGATATCGAAGTTCTATAGACCAGTCGGATTTTTGATTAAGGGCTCCAACTACCCCTAACGACTGCCATAGATGTTCGTATGACAACCGGGACCGACGGCTTAACGTGCTCTCCGAGGCACGGAGGGGCTCAGTGTCTTAAGAAATGGTCACCCATCCTAGTTCGTCTTTTTTTCGTTAGTCGGCCTGACTAGATGTTGCTTAACCTCTGCAATGTGTTAACATTGTCGGTTACCACTAGACCACGAGCCACACAAATACATACATTATTATAGCTAAACTGAGGCAGAACATTTCATCGTGCTCTTTACACAAAATTGTCACTTGTTTTGGGTGGGATTTTAACACCTCCGTGTCACTTAGTTAGCTTTAGGCAGTATTAACAGGCCTATGTCATTCGCCTAATAACCGCAAAAACTACGTGACGTCAGCGACAACTTGATTTTGTAAATCAGTAAGGGTTGTCTCTTGTTTGTGACACGGCATTGCCCATAGAGTTGATATTGAGGCATAATTATTGATCAAATTATGCTGGTATATATTTTACTTTACTGGACAACCCTAACGTTCGAATGATGTTCTCTGTAAACAAAAGAATGTGCTTTAATTAACATCGGAGTGCAAGTTCTGTATGTAAGTACTATTCCCTATTCTGTGGTATTAGGTACTAACTACTGGACCCCGTAGGTTGATATTTTATTAGATATTTGTGAATGATTCACACAATTTTTTACCAAACCTTTATTAGTGTGTCCAGAGCCTTATTACTGACCGCTTTTAATTGTTGTATTTACAGAGAGCGGGATTAAAAGTTAAAAACTGACTGTTAACAGATCAAATTACTTTGCATCCCGTTCTTTATAATTAAAAAGGTTTGTATCGACGCTTTTGGAGCTTTTCATTAACTGAAACTTCATCACTTTCATTGATGAAGGTTCAAATAAATTGCAGTTGATTTTTGCAACCGAATTGAGAAGTGTTCTTATTCTTAATTTTTTTAATTTTAAATAATATATTAATATTAACTTTTATTATAATAATTTATTTTCTTTATTTAATTAACTTCTCTAGAATAAAGTGTTCTAATTCATCCAACAGAAAAGAGACAGATCCAAGCATAAAACGATTACTATTAAAATTAACATGATCGCTATTTATAGTAAACTATCTGATCAACGCAGCATATAGTTTATTTGTTTCCAATTCCCGTGGGAACCCATTACCGGGACAAAAAAGTAGATTGTGTCACTCAGGGATAATGTAGCTATATATTATGGGAAAGAATTTCTAAAATCGGTCGAGCAGTTACAGAGCCTATTCAATTCAAACAAACATACAAACAATCAAATATTTCCTCTTTATAATAATAGATTAGATTTTTTTTCAGCAGACGTAGGTACCTCATATTAAAATGTATCGAATGTATTAGATAATGAATCTTCGACGAAGATAAGAGTTAACAGTTCCATAAATATGCTAGAATATACGCTTGAAAAACATTACCCTCGTTCTACAGTAGAGTAATGAATGTACCGTGACAAAGACTTGGTCGTATCCTGGTATTTAATTAGAACTAGCTAGTGGCGCAACCGTCTTTTGTATAGTTTCGTCATTCGCTCGTCATATTTACGCGTTGAGCAAATATTCGGAGTATTCTAACCGCATTCCGCCATTCCATATTTCATGATTGGCTTCTGTAAAAAAATATTGACAGTTGTGTTTATTGACAGTATTTAGTAATAAAAATTACTAAAAATTGTTTTAACTAGTTATAAATAATAAGTGGGACAAAAACTTAGAGGCAATTTATTTTGAAGATAAAACTAACATAAATAACATAACATAGCATCACGCCTTTTTCCCCGAAGGGGTAGGCAGAGGTGTGCAAACACACCCACATCTCGCCAGCTATGTTAGGTCCCATGTAATAGGGGGCGAGCCTATTGCCATTTACCGGGCACAAGTTCCAGACTCTGGGATAATTATCTGGGTAAAATTCTAAAGAGAATTATACATTATCCACCAGACCCGGGAATCGAACCCGAGACCTCGAGCGTGGCAGTCCGTACATAGTACCATTGTGCCACCGAGGTAGTATAAAACTATCACGGTAATAATCTTACTCCGACTAAAATGAGCGGTATTTTTACCAGTGTAACTTCGAGTTTGGTCGAATCCAGCCTAAGCACTACTTTACAAAACCAAGATTAGTCTGTAACCGTCTTGAAATTTATTTTATTAACCACATAGAAACCGCTGAATCCAAGAAGTTCATTATACGAATAGTGGATATGGAGCGAAATATTCGTAATTGTGGCTTAGCTCCTTAAATAAAGATAAAAAAAAACTGGGTTAATAAATATATATTTATATGTAGGTATGATAAAATTAGAACCGCTTTTTAGCTACGAGTATAGTTCTACGGATTATCCAATATTCACTATGGGCGGCGGCGGCGGCATAGCAATACTAGTTCACCAGTTCGTAGACATTCGGCTCACGCGCTCGTAGCCCTCGGCTACGTCACAGTCAATAGTGAAACGGACGAGGCGCGAATGCAATCCGGATTTAGCTCAATCAATGCATCCACTCGTCGTGTTTACGTAAAATTGAGCAGAATCAATTTTCGTTGGCTCACTTAAAATTCGAATACATTCAACGATATCCGAAGGGACATCGTACATTTCCTGCTGTCTAGAGAATTAACTGTATTCTACCGACTAAGACTGCGGCTGGGGAGCTATATATAACGTTATATTTTTATTCCATCATAATTCCCTTTTCAATTTCTAGCAGAGACAAGATTGGTGCATAAAAGTCACGTAAACATTCGAGCGATTGTGAAGCGGTTACGCCCGGCTGTAACCGGTTTATACTGGTGTAGAATGTAAAGAGATAAGGTTCTTTATGTGTGTAATCATTCTGTGTAACGACGAACTTCGACATCCGTGAGTGTTATTAGGGCATTCTGCCCTTGTGAGGATTATGTTCACAGATTTCTTAATGCTCATAACGAATGTACAAGTATGAACGGTGGGTGCTACTTTCTCCGTTTTTGTAGTAATTCCGCAATCCGAATGCTGTATCTAATCTGTTTAGGTATAACGTAAGGTATCTAATGAGTACATACAATAATGTAGCTCAAGTAGCTCTCAAGATAATCCATTTATGATAGAAAACGAAGTAAAGAAGGAAAAGAAAAAATTATTATACTTATGTATTTCACTAATGATTTCATTTTGCGCAATAAGGTTGTAGACATTTGCAATTTATCGGGCACTATTTTTAGACTTATTTCTCCTAATTTAAATTTTTATTAGAGATATTTTATAATGAAAAGTTCCATGTAACTGCTTTAATCAAACGTTGTGTCTATTCTAAGAGCACTCAGAAGATCTTCTACACTCAATCGTATTTTAATTTATTACCATTGTAATATAGAAATAATAATTATAAAGCACAAGCAACATCTCTATTCGGCAACTTGAAGGAAAATTTTATCGACATTTTCGTTCCTTGCTTTCCCTTCTCATCACTATTAAGCCGCTCAACAACCATGAATTGGCGCAGTGTGATTACAAATTTAAAGCGTGCGCAGCTAATATGAATGACAACGGGTCGACCCACTCGACATTCATTTCCCTTGGCGCACTTCTCTTATAATAACTTACACGGTAACTTCGCCTTAAGGTATCGATGTGTGCGATACAAGCATTAAATGTACTACCAGTAAAGAACATTGAACGTCATACGCCAGAGAGAGATAAAAAAATATTGAATGTGTTTTAAATAAATGGAATTTTAGATTCTCAGTATGAATCCAATTTGTAATGTTGGTTGGTGGTAATGTATGAAAGTGCCAGTTGGTCCAAATTCAAATTCTCATCATGTCCACACCTTGGTGGGTTGGTACATGGTGGTTGTAAAGTACTGATGGCTCACACACATTGTAATACAGCACTTTTCAGAGCCCAACGTACATATTCGTAAGATACCTTATTACAGTGCGTTGCCTTAGTACAGTTGCGGCACTAACATAATATTTTGTTAGATCAACGTTTTTCGTTTTACAAAAGCACTCAAGCAAGTTTGAGTGTCAATGTGATAAAATGACTCTAGGGCGTATGGTACTGCTCTGCCTGTAACTTAAAATTTCTTATTACTTTTGTCGAAAACAATTCTGTATTTCTGTAGACGACTGCCAAAGCAAAACATCTTCAACATTTTTACCAGGTCAACAAACAAACCTTATATTTTAGTACCGTTCCAAGGCGCGCCTTATGACAGTGTACTTTAATATTACACAGCCGTTTTATTTTCGAGTTGAATCGCACAAAATTACGGAGTCTTTAATTTACGATGTTTCAATTGCCGATCTGCAAACAAAATTTATACATATCTTATGAAGGTAGGAGTTTGGCGCCCTATAATCCGGATCGGCTCTTGAATGAGCGGGTGGCCGAGGTTTTTGAGTGGCCCTTCAATCAGCCCTTTGGGGCGTGAGCAGGCGCGAGGTGGCGCGTAGTCGGTACGCATGGAGGACCTTTGAGCTATAGGCTCTTTGACACGACTCACTGGTGCACTCTTCAAGTAATGATTCACTCGCCTGATGACTGACGCGGCTAATGCGCGTGCTTCACCCTCCGCGATGTTGCTTACGGTTTAAGGCTATGCTCACACTAAATTACATTTTGTCGTGTGAAATCTTTTATAAATTACTTCGTACATATCAAATTTTCGTTGTGTAACATGTTAGTAGTACTTTAACATGCAAGTTTGGATACTTAACTTAAATGCGTTGTATAAAATCATGATATTTTGCAGGGCTTCCACCCCACTCAGTAACTCTTTTTTCTATAAGAACGTTTAATTTAATTAAAAGTAAAAAAAAAGTTTATCGTCGTGTGTTTAAATAGAAACATGATATCATATACGAACATGTATCATATATTTTTATAAACTGTACTTTCACATGTTTGTAGATTGTAGAGTACACATAAATATATCAAATCCAAACAAATCAGAAAAAATATAAAAAAAATTTTTTTTGGACATTCTCACACAACGTCATCTAGCCCAAACTAAGCTATAAGCTCTAGACAACTGATAAACACAATTATATGTATATTTCTAAATACATACATAGTATTCATAGAAAACACCCAAACTCGGGAACAAACATTTGTGGATCACACAAATATCTGGTTCGACCCGGGAATCGCACCCAAGACTAGTCGAGAGAAGAAGAAGAGAAGAGGAGAAGACAAAGTCGAAAGCCGATGCACTTCCGACCACGCCACCGAAGCAGTCAAGAAATGCCAAAATAGATATCCCAGTGTTACAAGTAACTAGATACAAGATCATTACTAAAAGGTGTCATAGTTAACAACTGTGCAGTTTACCGTGTAATCAAAACAACGCAATTAGTTCAGAATTTAACATATTTTTCTTTCAAGTCACTTTTGACAAACTCTTGAGTAATAATTGTTTTAATTTACAAAAAAATCCAATTAAAAGTTTTTTATCTCTGTTGGAGCTTAGGCTTGGTTTGCAAGCGGGCGGTAGCGGGCGGGCTCTACTCGGATTACATTTTTGCTTTTATTTTATTTTCAACATTTAATTTACTGACCGCTGTAATCCTGTACTCTTGATCTTTGTTGTTGTTACATAATTGATGAACACTTTTTACAGTAGTCGGGTTAAATACGCTTTTATTTTTAATATAATTGTAAGATATTAAAACAGAAGCCTTTTTTCAAGTCCTTTAAAAATTGTTTTTATCTAACTACAGATTCTGTATGCGTGTAAATTTCAAAGAACGGCAACTTTTTTTCTTAACTAAACTGTGCGGCATCCTCAGTTTCACAAGTTACTTGCATTCTTTTTAACCCCTCCAAGGAAGGTAAAAGTATTATCGGTCAGCAATAGCGAAAGCTAACACTAAATAAGTATAAAACCCGACCCAACCCCAGAGATGGCCAAAGTCCGCCGGGAGCCAGTGGAAATACTTCCGAGTGCGTACCTAAGGCGCCCGGCAATGGCAGTAGAGGCGCGGCATGGTTTAAAAAAAAAGTAGGCTACGGACGCATACTGTACTGTCTATTATATTAAACACGAAGGTTCTCTTCATCCCTATGCATTACTTTAATATTAATAAAACAAGATAAATAGTCGTTAACTGTACACAATATACGAGTAATATATTGGAATAGAATAAAACTTTATTGTACAACAAACATTATAAAATATCCAAGTTTAAATATGTACAAATGGCGGATCACTATAAAGTGATTTCTTACAGGCAACCTTTGGATGGACAAGTAGAAAGAATAGAATTTAAAAAAAACCATAAGCGTAAACATTCGTGGAGAAAGAAAATTATAAATATATTCTTGGGAAAAAGGTAAGTACTACTTAATCAGAATAAATTCAACCCAACTCAACTCAAAAATATTATCAATAATATCATATCCTATATAAAATAACACTTATTAACGTCAGCACATAAAATTTACATTTAAAGCCAGTGGAGCCAAATAGAAAAGAACCTGGTAATAAAAACTCTAGTCCATTCTTTTTCAATCATCAGTAACTACATTCATAGTACTCGTATAATACACACAACGTATCCAGAAAGATGATGCAACTACACATGCATGCAAATACACCACGCGTTATGCGTTAATTTAGAAAATTAATTTTAATGATGTATTGATGTAATAAAGTAATATAAATACACAATGATGTAATAAAGTAACATAAATACACATACTTACATAAAATACATAGATCAATAAATGGTATGGTAATGATTAATAATAAATGAGGAAGTCAGCGACGATAATACCAATATGTGCTACTAGAAATTCTGTATTGGAAAATATGAACAAGTCAACTGAAAATATGACATGTATGAATAGAAGGAGAATCGTTTTATTATTTCCCTTCAATATTATCTTGCCTTTGCATACTGAGGGATATACTATCAATAGAATATAAATAATATAATGTATTCGGTTGATATGAGCTGGCGGGTATCATTATCATGTCAAAGAACCTATCGTATTACTGAACTCAAAAGACTGCGGTTTGTTTGATGTAATGGGTGATTTTTTTTAAATATTTTCATTGCAGTTAAAGCTTTTTGATTTCAAAGTTTTTAATCTGTTCTGTTTTTGTAAGCGTACAACTAAAGTTTGTAACTGCCAGCTTATTTATTATGTTAATAATATCATAACTTGCTATAATTGCCTATTAATTAAATGTAAATTCTAAAAGTCGTATAAGTTGCCTCTGGCAGTGGAATCTTGCAGTCTGTAACTAAATGTAATATAATAATATAATAATAATATGTATAAGTGTTACCTTGTAACCCAATTGAATAAATACCTTTTCATTTTCGATATAACATCATTGGCTCAAATGCACTATAATTATTTTGTTTAAATTCAATACCTAAATGTACATGAACAATAACTAAATGTACAATTCAAAAACTGTTTTTTCAATGTAGTACATAGATTTATATCCTTAATAACAAACATTACATAATATCCAAATACCTGCGATTCCCTTTCATATTGTGTATTTTTATTCAACACACACGAACAGGCTGCAACATTACCGCATATCAAATCTCAAAATATCATTATCTCTAATACATCTCGAATAACGTAGAAGTTTATGTAAATTTGAAAACATGACAAGAATAATGTTGTCACACGAAACTTTGTTGTTGCAAAGATAGGTAACATTTTTACGCATTCACATCGTGTACCCATTAAAGGCCAGTCCTCTTTTAAACATATTCCTGAAGGAAAATAATATTGCTTGCGGAAGAGGAACAGATTTCCGAATAGAGAGAGCTTTCACTTGTTATTCTCTCGACTAGTCTCAGAGAATGCTCATTTTCTTTCAAAAGTTCCTTAGCAACGTGACAAAAGTATTTTCTCTCGTTTCATATTTGACGCTGAAGTTTTTTTAATGAATTTGATGTGGAAAATAGCGATTGGAAGATATTAATTCACCATCTTATATTATATTTTATAGACGGAGATAAAATTTTATTATTAGGCTATTAAGTCTTGAATTAACCAGATCCTACCGAAATTAATATTTACTTAAAAATAGATAGATAAGTATAAGATGTGAAAAAATCATAGGTGCAGTAGTTTTTGGGTTTATCGCGAACAGAAATATAGACAGAGGTTACTGTTTTATTATATGTAGTGATATCTGGAAGTATTAGTAAATTACCTAGTCAATGTAATTTAATCTACTAACCTAGGTTAAGCAAGCATTGTTACTAACCCCATGAGTCTTGTTACTTGAAATAAATAAAATATTATTATTATTATTACATTTTAGTTGAAAAATAACTTAAATTAAAGTATCATTGTTCTTAACTTAAACATAAACCTGAGGGTTGATTTTCTAATTCATTAGAGTAAGTTCGCGTTCCGCTAAAGTATCACGTTTCACCTATCAATGAAGAGAAATTTCCACATTTCTGACTGTATATAAATGTAATTAAAACGTTGCCATTTCAAATTCAACAGTAAAATAAGGATCTTAATATAATAGCGGTCGAAGTATTAATTTCACCATTAATTTTGAATAATTGCTCTGTTATAAGTCAGACATACCAACAGCTTAAATTGTATTTATGTATTTTTTACTTTCACTAAGCACATGTATCTTCGTCCGAGACTTAATTGGTATAAACGCGAGTATTATTATGATGTATGGATATGAAAATAAACAGTTCAGCCCAATTTATAATTATAATTTTGATATATTAATGCGGAAATTTACTCATAAAGAAAAACGTTTATTTTTTATAGCTTTATGTAACATCAAAATGTTATACAGTCCGAGACGCCCAGGACTTTAATTGGCTGTGCCATAGTGGCTGGCACGTAAGATTTTGTTTGGTTTAAATTTTTTTTTTCAAATTCATTTATTGCTGCTATTTTTTTGTTAAATTCATTCGGCCATTTTGGACGCAACTCAATATATGTGTGCCCGGTGACGGCAATAGGCTTGCCCCCTATTACGTGGGACTAAAAATACTGGCAAATTGTGGGTGTGTAATGCACCTCTGCCTACCCCTTCGGGATATAGGCATGATATATGTCTGTCTGTCTGTCGGTCAAAATGTTATAGGACCTTTATTAAATATCTATTTTTTTCTGTTACAGGTATGTACATCTGTTATTTAAAGGTTTTGTTCATGATTTGGTAAGTACACCTAATAGTATTATAAAAAAGTTTTATCACAAACGTTAATACACCGATTTTAACCATGTTACTTACAATTACAACTCCAATATGTAAGTAACGTGGTTAAATCGGTGTGTACGCCTTTAGTCGTACTCCGTGATGAAGAAATGCTCGACTGCTTCGATGGCGTGGTCAGTAGTCGGTAAGTATACCTTGCTTTCAGCGTCAGATACGGGTTCGATACCAAAATAGTGTGAACCACAAATGGCTGCAGCAGACATTTTTGAAAAAGAGGAAAACTATAGCTGTGTATTAACAAAATAAAAAGAATATTTATGTTTGTACCAGCTATATAGTAGGTACCTTACCTATTCAAAGTTGGTTATATACTGCTTAATTTGAGACATTGTATTTAAAAAAAAAATGTAAGTATTTGTATCAGTTTATCTAGTACTCATATCACAAGCTCTGCTTAGTGTGAGACTAGATGACTTTGTGTGAATTTTCCTAACATATTTATTTATTATTATTATTGTGTGTCTTGACATATTTACTTGTTAAACAACGTTAAAATTTCTCAAAACTAGTCCATGAGTTCAAACATTTACAAAATTGAAACATTACACATGGAATAGAGGGGCTCGTGGTCTAGTGGTAACCGACAATATTAATACATTGCAACATCTAGTCAGGCTGGTCATAGGATAGGTGACCATTTCTTAAGACACTGAGACCCCTCCGTGCCTCGGAGAGCACGTTAAGCCGTCGGTCCCGGTTGTCATACGAACATCTATGGCAGTCGTTAGGGGTAGTTGGAGCCCTTAAAAATCCGACCGGTCTAACTACAGAACTTGATATCGCCCATGGGTTGTGAAGATCAGATGGCAGTCGCTTCACGGAAAATATCGAAGTTCAGCCGAATCACAGTTAGACTGGAAAGCCGACCCCAACTAAGTTGGGAAAAGGCTCAGTGAATGAATGAATGAACACATGGAACAGAATAGTCCAATTACTTACATAAAATCTGGGCTTCACAGAATTTATTATTAAAGATACTGATAATCTAATTTGAAGTTTAAATGGTTTATAGAAAGATATGGTACGGTAGTCACGATCGTTTGGGACGGAAACAGACCATCCGGTGCGCAGGGACAAACGGATTTTCTTACAACTGATCCTGCCCGCAGGACACTACCGAAAATGCTTTATAAAGACCCTCTCACACTTGATATATTGTTGCCGGATGTTTTATATCGATTTGTGCTTCAGTAGCAATGAAATGTAAAAGAGGATTTTCAAGAGTGCCTTTGTTAACACGACGAAAGTAATTTACGTTTTAATTGTTTTATTGATTGATTGATATTTAATTAAATGAAACTTGCAGTAAAGTAATAATAACTTATCTAGTTCTCCGATAATAAGTTTTCGTTGAATTTATATTATTCCAACATATATGTACGTAAGTAATTAAAATATAACTTCGTACATAATGAACTTGTAAGCCCACATATGAGATAATAAAGTTTTGGGTATAAGTAGACTGAAGTTAATATATGTATCATGTGATTAATTATAACGATGAGTATCACACATGCAATTCTTGTTATAAAACTAAGAAACATGAACCTCTATTACACTCTTCGAGCTCAATGAGCAGCTCTGTCATCATCGCTTACACCCAATGGGCGTTTTTACATTGCACGATAACGACACACGATATCGTGACGATATCGTCTATAATATCGTGACGATATCGTTAGTAGTAGCAGTAACTTTAAGGTAAGAATGTAAATTATCGTGACGATATCGACACAATATCACCACGATATCGTCACGATATCATTACGCTATTGTGGATGATATCGTCACGATATCGTGCAATGTGAAAACGCCCAATAGAGATGTACCCACAGTCAATTTACATAAACTGTTTCTGAAGCACGTGCCACTAACATTGCACTGATTGCTGTAGAGTGTAAAATCTCCCGATAAACTGTCATTTGATCGCAAATTGAGCGTATATGTTTCGTAATTTGAAAAAAAAAACTTGCGATGCGTTAGGTTTTAGAATGAGATTCGGGGAGCATTGTTTGTAACTCAATGACGCGTATACCGTTGAACAGGTTTTGATGAACATAAATGGACTATTTTCTGTATTGAGACAAAGCACATTAATAGTTATTTTACCTTAATAGCTCTTTTAAGTATAAATCTTGTGTCTGTGCATTTAATATAAATAACAATTTATTTAACAAAAACATTGCTATTATATCTTCAAATTGCAGTTTTGGAGCTATTTCCAACTTAAGATTGTTCGAGACTCTGCAACAGTTCCCGATCATATAAAACCTCCGTTCGGAATGGTGTGTAATGGCCCAAGTTCAGTTAAGCCCAGGGAGGCCCGGGACGTGTGAGGAATGCGTCCAACCCCACCTTATTACATACGTGATTCTTATTTATATTATATTTGGCTTCGGCAAACGGGACGCGTTTCCGATATCGGCACTCGGATTAACGTTTTGCCGCATTTTACTGCCCTTAGTACATACTCCATAACTTTGTAAGAACCTTACTAACTTTCTGAACGTTGCTGAGTAATATTTTTACGAGTATTAGCTTGTTTTATTCTATATTTAGTTGGTTCTGAAATATAAAAAGATTGGGGAAACGTATTTAGTGTCACAAACAGTCATTTAAGAAGTGGTGAATACTCGTACTTTAATGTTTATTTCGCTTTTGTTTCAATTTGGCTCGTAGCAAACTATGTGTGACAGGTTTGGCTCAAATGGTTGTATTGTGGCGTAGCGTGAGTCTACGCCGTAGCACAGTTAGTAGTAACAGTTAGTAGATAGCTCACGCTATGGTTATGACTACAAGGATTCCTCAGGCTAAAATCATTTTGGAAGAAAAGCCGAACTCAATCGTTTTCACATGATGCCATGCCATAAAAAAGCCGAATTGAAAATCTCTTCATTTTTGAAATCGGATAAAAAGGGGCCAATACGTAGGTTACATAAACATTTGTTACCGAAATATTACTTTTAAAATTTGAACAAAACAGTCATCTCTCAGACTCCGGGCACGGTAGGAGAGCATTAATTTGGTGTTTATTTGCGATCTGGCCATTAGCAAGTTAATTATGCAGTGGTTAACCAACTTTGGCCACCGAGTAAACGAATGTGCCAGACTGATACTGTTCTCATTACCGTATACTGCTGGTAGAGTAGTGGTATACTTGTAATTGTTATTTGTTAGCTTGCCTGGTTCTCCAGTAGCATACAGCTTACAACAAGAATATGTTTTATGTAGTAATAATTTTTTTTAGTAAAAACATGCTCAAGAACGCTTAAAACTTAAGTTATACTTGTGACAAACGTCTCAAAAATATCATATTTTATTCATTTCTTTCAATTTACTTCCAAGAAAGGAGTGGGTTCTGGAAACAATTTTGAAAATTGTTTTAATTGGAAGCTAATACTTCCCGACTGGTCCCATTTCAATTTGGTCCCATTCCGACAACTATTTGGTCCCATTTCGGTAGTTTGAAGTCGGTTGCTGTGTCAATTTTAGACGTGTATTTTATACGTACGTACTCATTATACGTAGGTCACACTATAATTTTTGCGTAACTTAAAAAAACAACATGTTAAAACCAAAATATTATGTTTAATGCTTTTCAAAATACTCTCCTTTACATTTTAAACATTTTTTCATGCGATCAAACCATTTTTTTAAAACAGGAGGACCATAGATCTGAAGGCATGTTTTCTACGTGCTGATTGAACGCTATCACTGCCTCTTCGGAGTTGGTAAAAGTGAAACCTCTCATCAAATCTTTGATTTTGGGGAAAATACAGAAATCACAGGGTGCTAGGTCGGGGCTATGCGCAGGATGGGTGACGAGTTGTACTTTTTCGGAAGCTAAAAATGACTTTGTTTTGTTGGCCGTGTGTGAAGAAGCGTTGTCATGATGTAGGAGAACGCGGCTTTTGGGTCGTCTTTCGCGAACTTTTTCTAACACCCTGGGTAAACAAATGGTAGAATGCCACTCAGCATTAACACTCTTTTGATCTTCAAGTGGAATTGTACAGATGGGACCCGTAACTGAGAAAAAAACGCGATCATTTTTTTTCCAACGTTTCTCGCCTGCCTCACTTTTGTTGGCTTGTTCTCATTTTCAAACACCCATTCACAAGATTGCTGTTTTTTTTTCGGGTTCAAAACAAAATATCCACGTTTCGTCTCCTGTGACAATGTCTTAAACAGCATTAGAATGTCCGTGGTCGTACTTCAGTAGCATCTGTGAGCACCATTCCACGCGAGCCCGCTTCTGGTCCGCTGTCAGTTCATGAGGGATCCAACGACAACAAAGTTTACGAACTTTCAATTCTTCGTGTAAAATTTTCTGAATTTGACTCATACCAAGCCCCAATAGTCCTCGAATTGTCTCATAGGTAATGCGCGGGTTTTCTTCAATTAACCGCTTAACAGTAGCCACATTATTTTCGAAGGCCACCCTTCACGAAATTCGTCATGTAAAAAAACTCGACCTCTCTCAAATTCAGCAAACCATCGCCTCACAATGCTCAAACAAGGTGCTTCTCTCCCAAAAACATTTTGAAGACGAGCGGCACAATCTTGCGGAGAGAGAGAATTTTAAAATCATAAAAAATCATCACTCTAAAATCTTTTCGACTTAATTCCATTTTCGTTGCATACGTAGAACTTTGATGTGTGATAAAAAACAATTGACAAATGATTTCCCGCCAATTGTTTTTTTTTATTACTAAGAAGGTTAATCGTGTTATAATCGTCCACACAAATATAAATATCGTACTAAATCTAAGTTATTCCTATAACAATCCTCGTTTGAAACGTTTGAGGTACAATAATAGGTTCTGTTCACGAATAGATAAGATGACCTGCTTTAAATTGGCCGGTATGAATTCGAACCTTAACATTCCAACATAAACATAGGTTATAATTTATTATATAGGTACTGATAAATATTATTAGGCACAGGCATAGATATCGATAAAATACTTGGATGCGGGATATGCGTTCTAAGCTGGCACATGAAATAGGAGCCACTTGGCGCCTCTGTACTTAGTCACGTCTGCACTACGGTCGAGTGTGTTCGCTTTATTGTTCATGTGTTTGTCGAACAAAAAAATTTAAAATGCCGCTTGTGTCATGAGATTTTATAGGAACTACTTATAGCAGAATTACTACAAAAAGCGTTGGGATCACTTTTTTTAATATATATATATATTTAGGTTGACAAATTGACGCCACCCGCCTGATGGTAAGCTGTGGCGACGTCTGGCTATTGTGGGTGACTCTCATAGTACTCAGGAATACTATGGAGAGTGGCCCTCAACTTGACGACCCAGTAATGTGCCTCTTCACGCTTCGCTTAAAGAACCCAGGGTTATATGTTGGAGGAAACACGTGCGCAGGCAGGGCGTTCCAAGCCACTATCGTTCGGCAGAGAAACGAACGTTTAAAATGTTCGATTCTCACAAAGACTTACTTTCACTTATCATTCGTGAGTATTACAATTAGAGTAATATATTTATGATTTTACATTAAATTCAGTGATTATTGACCTATTAATGGTGTGAATGAAAAAGAAAATTGACACTCGCTACGTGTGAATAGTGCAGTATGTCGCTAATCGCTACGTAACCAAGTTATTATTTTTATCTCTTTTTAGCGCAAGCAATGATATGTGCTACATCACATGCTCTGCTTTGTGTGCTGTTCTTTCATTATTATTATGCAGTTGTGTGCATTTCTCGTATAAAGTGCCGCTCATAGGAGACCATTGTCTTGTTGGTGACGTCTCTAAGTATCTGTGGATGGTAATAAGGTTTTAACTGAAATAAAATATTTTTTTTATGAATGTAACTGTAGACATTTTTTAAAATTGAAATTCTCTTACACATCCAAATTAAATTCTTTCACAACAATACCTACATCTGTTAGGTAGTATTTCAGCGACAAAAGGAAAACGTTATTAGGATATTTACCATTTAGAAATCCATCGACATACGACATTTACGCGTGACATTTTACACTGTGACCCGTCCATATAATAATGAACCCTTTTCAAGTATCTAATAAGGGTTTTATTGATCATTCAATACCCTAAAGATATAAGGGTTAAAGTAGCTTAATCTATCTTAGTCTTGATCTAAAAAATTAATCGGTTTAAGTTTCATTTTATGTGTAGGTAACAATATACTAATTTTTTTTACAATAAGAATTACAATATACATAATCTGTGTATTTAATACGACAATTTGTCTGTCTGTCTGTCTGTCCGTCCGTCCGTCGCGTTTTTAAATTACAATTCATAATACATACATTTGCATGAAATATTGTTATTTTTTTATTTTTTTTTAATTAAAGGCGATACAAAGTTCGCTGGGATAGTATACCTAATTGTTCTAGATCCTATGTTTTGTAAGTTAGTATAAATGCAGTAGTGAAAGGAGCTGGCTTGAAGTATTACCAAAAACTATTGGTTTAAATATAAATTTAAATAATCTTTGAAACACCCAATTATGACCAAATATACCTACTCGTAGTTAATTGAATATATTTCAGCTATCAGCTAGTCCGCATTTTTATGTTGATAAATATATATTCTCTATTATTTTAAATAAGTAGTGGTTTAATTAGGTCGCACAAAGTATGACATTTGATATTTTGATGTTAGGACAATTCACACAACGCCATCTAGTCTCAAACTAAGCAGAGCTTGTGATATGAGTACTAAATAAACTGATATAAATACTTATATACATTTTTGTTTAAATACATATATATTCATAGGAAACATCCAGACTTTCGGTACAAACGTATCTGTCATCACACAAAGTTTGTCCCGACCGGGAATCGAACCCGAGACTCCGGCGTCGAAAGCGGATGCGCTACCGACCACGCCACCGAAGCAGTCAAAAAAACATTGACAGGTATAAACTGTACTATTATGAAATTCATAACTTCATAGGCGTGATTTTACTAACAACTGATCGATCAAGAGATAGTCGTGTTACACTATAGTCTATATTTTCTCACCACAGCGGCGGTTTCTCCCAAACGGGAGTAAAATCACTAGGCATAACTAAATATAGACTAGACCCAAATACAAAGTTATGACTAGGAAGTCTCACACGAAGTCTGTCAAGTGCTTGATAATAATTTATTCCATGTAAACGCGTCCTCACCCACAACTTAGATTGGACTTAAACGAGTATGTAGCGAACGCCTCGTATTATGCTTAATGAAGTTAAACATGTCTCGTACAGGGAACTTGACGGGTACACTCTAGTATAATTACAATGTCACACAGAAATTGTTTCGCAGCTCCAGAATCTATACTAATGTTATAAAAATAAGGTATTTATTTGTTTGGTTGGTTAATCTTGATTATCTCAAGCTAAATAAAGACGCTTCCACCAATGAGTGTGAAGTAGCAGCGTACAGGTCGTGAGGCGCAAGCGGAGCCTTGCACTTGTGTGAGTGACCACGAAAAGTAGAGTAAAAACTCTTTCTGTAGCTGTGTGCACAACACATGTGTGTATAAAAAAGGTCACGTATACTTTCACGTAGGTACACTGCACTCACACAAATCCAAAGCTCCGCTTACGCCTCGCGACCTGTAACCTGTAGCTAAAATAGAGACCTTTTATTGCACTTGCTACCTACTTAAATCGTTTACGTAATGCAAGATTTCTACCAATAACAAAGAAGTAAATTTAAGAGTAAGAATTATTTATGAAATAAAGTCGTGGACTCCTATTTGGTGATTTTATACATTTTTAAGTTTAGTATAATATATAGATGCAAAGCTCAATTTCTTCTCAATTCTCACAGCAAGTTCCCTCTATGATCGTGATAAAATCTGGATCCATTATGAAAGAAAGAAAGAAAAACAATAATTTGTACAAGAGAGGACACAATACAATCGAATAGGGTAATTCCGCACAAAACCAAAGGAAAACAATGACTATAGTACATACGTGGGCCGTAGAACATATTACAACATAGTACAAATATTGAATATATCGTATATTTGCAATGTTCTACGGCCCACGTACTATGCATACTGTCAAAATAAAAAAATAAAATAAAGTATCCAAATAGTTGGATCCCATAAGCATCTGAACCGATGTAACTATTCCATGCAAGCCATAAACAATCGCTATATTTAGTTACCATACTCCTCCGAAACGGCTCAACCGATTTTTATGAAATGTTTTATGCATATTCAGTTCTGGGAATAAACTACTATATATTTTTCATACCCCTAAGTGATAAGGGTTGTCCACCTCTAACATTTTTTTTTGGATATTTTTTTTTCTTTTTTTAATGTGGCAACCGAGTAAAAAATACATCCCTAAATTTTCACCCTCTATCACCGATCCCTATTTTTTTAATAGTCCCTATTTCCCTTGGTCACCGACAGTTCATATGAAAAAAAATGCGTTACGAAGTTTGCCGGGACAGCTAGTAATAAGTAAAACTAGTTATCCCAGCTAACTTTGTATCGCCTCAAATATAAAAAGTATGTATTGATACTATAGATATATATTGATTATAATTGAAAAACGCGACTGACGGACAGACAAATTGTCGTATTAAATATATAGATAGAGGAGAAACAATCAAATTAAAGCATTATGACCTATTTACAATAAGAATTATAATATACATAATTATATACTAAAAACATTTACATAACAAAATATCGTTTTAAAAGCTCCGCGTCATTGCCGAGTAGGAAGGTTCCCAGAATACTGGCTGTGTTGCCATGTTGGATGGCGATACTTATTCTTTGGGCCCCAGAAAATAGCTCGCCTTCTGGTCCTGAGAAGCATGACTTATTACATTTAACATAGGTTCTGAATAATTTACATTAAACAATGTAGTTAGTCATCCTGTGAACGGACAGTACAAATTAGGAGTTTTACCGGCAACATTAATAGCCATAGTTTGTAATAGCATCGAGGTAACTACATTTAAAGTTAGACGGACAGCTAAAAGGCCATTACGGTTAGTATGAATTATTTGTGTTGGTAGTGGGCACGCGACATGCTCGTGTTTACAAGTAAATTTATTATTCTGCTGATACGCCATGCCTTGGTGTAAGTTACCTCAACAGATAGGTACTTTAAGGTAATCTAATACTATAGTTTCTTTTTTTAATTCCACGGATTAAGGCCACGGGCCGCTCGTGGCCGCTGCCGCCACCGTCTATTTTTTATTTTTTTATGTTAGGTAAAATAGAAAAGTTACAGTTGGTATAAACTTATATTACGGCCCATATATAAATACATTAGAAACTAAGAATACATATAGATATTAAAAATTTGGCCGATTTTGCTATTGCCGAGCGCCTCTGGATCTACGAAGATTTTCTAAGGCAGTGAGCTACCACGAATACTCATTTGATGTTTAGAGACTACATCAATTTTAAGATTTTTATTAACAAAATGTGTTTGTTTTTCAAAGTAATACTTCCAGTCGGTTCTGTATTCAAAATTGATTCAAAATATTATTTTAAAACGGTGGTACTTTCACGGTGTATAAAAAAATTGTGTGTCTGTATATACCTAGAGTCTATACTAATAATAAAACGGTAATATTATAAATAAAATAGTGTTGATGAAGACAGTATGATAAGGCATAAAAAAACAAAAAAGCCCTTTTTATAATTTTCATAAATATAGTAAGTTCATTCGTAGGGCAGAATATAATTTTTTGTTTTATACCGATTACTCGAAAACGCCTGAACCGATTTGAAAACTTTGCAGAAAGGGTATAAGTACTTGCCAAGTTGTCGCATTACAATTTTATAGAAATAGGTTTTGCAGTTTTTGAAAGAACCAGCCAAGTGCGAGTCGGACTCGCGCACAAAGGGTTCTGTAACAAAACGGCAAAAAAAAAATCACGTTTATTGTATGGGAGCCCTCTTAAATATTTATTATATTCTGTTTTTGAGTATTTGTAGAGACAACAGAAATACATCATCTTTGAAAATTTCAACTTTCTAACTACCATGGCTCATGAGATACAGCCCAAGAGAGACGAACGGAGGGACAGCGAAGTCTCAGTAATAGGGTTCCCGTTTTACTCTTTGGGTACGGAACCCTAAAAATCAACAAAAAGAAAATGATTATTGTAAATTGTTATAAAAAAAAATTTTAATACGTAACAAAGTCGATTAAATTAAAAATATGTTTAATAAACAGCCCCTAAAACTCTAATAAGTATTAAAATAAAAGTAATAGTAATTAAAGACTTAACGTTGACATAACGACAGTCTATATCGTCTAGCATGCGATACTTTGTGCCTTGTTTGTGCCCCATTTATACAACAAACAAAGAGGTACTGGGCAAACTCATACATGTGACGTCACTTGTCAACGTCACATTGTATCATTACTTTACTGCGAGCGTTCATATGGAAATATAGTACGTGTCATACGACATACATATTAATGAGAGAATTATTATGACTGGCTAAGGGTGAAGTTATTGACAGCTGTGTATTTATTATAGTGAATATAGTGAGGTTTAAACAGTAGGTGCCATATAGAATATAATTAGAATATAATTTATAATTGTCCGATAAATTTTGTATGTGATTTTTTCTACGACTTTCCAACTTTCATATTATCTTATACAATGTCACTTTAAAAGTCATTGACAATCGCAAGCCACAGAGAAGCTGCTGAGCCTGCACCTATCAATCCGGGACCACGGTTGGTCCAATCCAACTGAAATAAGAATCTGTTCAAATACCTTAGGACCTCCTCGTTACAGGGTTTAATAAAATTAGTGTTATAAATTAATTTTGGTATATATAACGTAAAATATTAATGACTTTGTTTGTTTTAAAAAATAATACGACGTGGTACGACACTGACAAACTATACTTCATTTATTGAAATAAATCTCAACTACTTTCTAACTATGTACTAGGATCACAAACAAAAAGCGCTATATAAAATCTGCTATAAAATAGAACGTTTCAAACCATATTTTAAAATTAGAATTTACGACAGCGTCACAGAACAACGAAGTCTCGAAATAAAGCTGGTTGAAAAAACGGCCAATAAAACGTACAAATTTACTGCAGAGGCTGTATAGACGAAGTTCATAGTTTGTTATAGGCCTGATACACGCGAAAGCTTTCTTGAGGTGACTTGACTAAACTAAGTTCGTATCTTGTTGGGAATTGTTACTGCAGGAATAACTGGGACACTCACTGCTTCCCTACTTCTTTCTATTTTTAACGTTGAAAGAATGATATTGTGGAGATGAAGCTTAGGTACTCTTAACTTACACTGTATACTTTTAAGTTAAACCTTCTACTGTTACTGTTCTCAGAATACAAAATGTATAATGGATGTCTCGACAGTTTTATTGTATTGTATTTATTTTAAACAAGTAGAATTTGTTTACCTAATTACTTTCAGTATTATTGCTAGTATTAGTTTTTAATTCATATTCCATACTGAAAATTGAAATGAATTATGATTATATAGAGTTTTTTACACGTCGTGACTTTTGTTTTGTAAATTGTTTAAGACCTACTAGGTATGTAGGTATATTTTATGATGTGATATCGTAACCTACTACTACAGATTAGACTATAGGAATGCATATACTAAAAGTTACTACCCTTGCATTTATACTTGAGTGTGACATAAATATTATCTCTACCTGCCATAAAATTGTAAAAGAAATTGTCAGTTCACTAAAGATAACACGAGGACTAGATACAGCATGACTGAATAAGAAATTCTGATTATTTTTACTGCTTAAAAATATATTCGTACATCACATGCAAACAAGAATGAAAAGGAGGTAGTTTAACCTGACTTTATTTTCTTGTGAGAAGTAGTTTTATTTTAGTAAGTATTTCGCTAGCTTTGTATAAGATTCAATTTTGTGTACGCAGAGAATATGATCTTAAAACTTCGCCGACTATGACCCAGCGAACTGTAAAAACCAGAAAGGACTGTCTCAAGTCGGAACGACTTAAGATCCTGCATTTGTGTTAAACAACTCTCGGTTATTTACTTAATAAACGCTCGTTAAATTAACATACCCGCCGACACCGAGATACAGGCTCTTTGAAGTTTAAAAGCACTTAGAGCAGGCGTTTTTGTAATGTTTCTTTTTATTTTTATTAATCTGTGAGCTTGTAAACTGTAATGATTGAAATTTATTTATCTTGAAAAATCTAATGACGGTATCGTATTAATTTAAAGCATCCAATACGCGGTTTAAAACAACTGTTTAAAACCAACTGTATTCTATTGAAACCTGTTGGTTTTAAACCATGTAGCCAGCAAACCCCTCGATTTAATACCACGTTTACAACCGCGTTTGCAATCGTGTTTATATCGCTTTAAGTTAACTTATGACCACAACTCCATCTCAGCATAATATTCTTGGTCTCGAATCCGATGGAATTCTGTTATTAGAATTAACGGGTATTTATTTGCATATTCTCTCGAAACTACATCGTTACTAAGAATTTTGTTTAGTCGTCTATGTGGGGGTCCTAATAAAATTGTATACTAGGTAGAAATACAGATATAATATATATACGTGTGATTATTTTATATTTTTCGTACTTTAATCGACCAACGTGGAGTTTGAAGTCCCAGACAGACAGATACCAATCTTTATTCCGATAAATTCCTGTGTACATCTAGAACGGAAAAGCTACCGCAGAAAACGAAATTAAATTATTATCATTCCGAAATAAAAAAACATACATCATAAGTTGATTTACGTAGCTGAAGGGCGATCTAAATCTCTCTAACTAGAATACACGGGATTTTTTCAAAGCACCTTTCAATATACGCATACCGTGTTACACAATGTTCTAAGCCAATTAGTAGCGGATTGGGACGGTCTACGCGATTATTTTGCGTCCGTCCCCTGGAGCCAGCGCTGCTTTGTAGGAAAGGCTCCTTCGGATAGTGCTTCTGCTATTGCTGGCGAGATCAGTTTAGGGATGGATTATTACATCCCTTTCACTGATGTCGCCAGTATCCGCAGAGCCCGTCCCTGGTTCGGGCGAGATTGTGCCAAAGCTGTTCGACAAAAACAGTCGGCATATCGCGCCTGGATCAGGGCCCGGGCTGTGCGCGACCCAAACGTGGGCCACCTCAAAGCAGCGTACAACCGGGCCACAAAGTGGAGTAAGAGGGCCTTTAAGAGAGCGGATGCCCAGCGCGTCGCGCGGCTTGGTCAGGAGCTCACTTCCCATCCCACGGGCAGCCGTGGATTCTGGCAACTGGCCAAAGCCGTGCAATCTAACTTTTGTCAGCCCTCGCTGCCACCGCTGCGTTACCCAGATGGAACACTGGCTCACAAAGCCCAAGAGAAAGCGGATATGCTCGCAGACCTCTTTGCGGCTAATTCCCGGGTCGACGACCGTGGCCTGCAGCCCCCCGCCATCGCCAACTGTGGCCACACAATGCCTGATATTGTTATCAGGCAATGTGATGTACGGGCAGTGCTGCGGTCACTCGACACGCGGAAAGCCAGTGGCCCTGACGGCATTCCGGCGGTGGTGCTACGAAAATGTGCAGCTGAGTTGTCTCCAGTATTAACGCGTCTGTACCGCCTGTCATACTCTTCAGGGCTCGTGCCGGAGGTCTGGAAGGAGGCGAACGTACAACCGATCCCCAAGAAAGGGGATCGGTCCGATCCAGGCAACTATCGACCCATAGCTGTCACCTCAGTCATTTGCAAGGTGCTTGAGCTCCTTATAAATAAGCAGCTCATGCAATACCTAGAGGATCACTCGCTAATCAATGATCGACAATACGGCTTCAGGCCAAAGCGATCAACGGGTGATCTTCTGGCATTCGTAACGCATGTCTGGGGTGGGGCTATGGAAAGGCACGGCGAGTCCTTGGCTATTAGCCTGGACATCGCCAAAGCCTTCGATAGGGTCTGGCATGCTTCGCTCCTTTCCAAGCTTCCGGAATATGGTCTACCTCCTCAACTGTGCAGCTGGATTGCCAGCTTTTTAAACGAGCGCCGAGTGCGGGTCCTCTGCGATGGCCAGGCTTCTCGCTTCTTGCAAGTGAATGCCGGGGTACCGCAGGGGTCCGTACTATCACCAACTCTCTTTCTTCTGCATATCAATGATATGCTATCCCTCGGGAACATTCATTGCTATGCAGATGACAGCACACTGCACGGGAGTTACTCGGTTCGTCCGACGGCGGGGCGATCTGAGATTGAGGAGGAGAGACGACGACTCGTGGCTGATCTCGACCGTAACCTCGACAGTATCTCTCAATGGGGTACCGAGAACCTGGTCGAGTTCAATGCCCGCAAAACACAGGCGTGTGCATTTACTGCGAAGAAATCCCCTTTCCTTCCCCTACCCTCTCTTCAGAATGCATTATTACCAATGAAGGACAACCTTGATATCCTTGGCATAGACGTTCGTCGAGAGCTCAATAATAAAAACTACATCGAAAGATGTATAGGGCTACCTTCGCGGAAACTAGGAATACTGAATAAGGTAAAGAGATTCTTTACACCGGACCAGAGGTGTCTGCTGTACAAGACGCAGATTAGACCCTGCGTCGAATACTGCTCTCACCTCTGGGACGGCTCCGCGAAGTATCTGCTGGACGCTCTCGACGCTATGCAGCGACGGGCTATCCGTATTATAGGTTGTCCGGAGGTAACGGGAAGCCTTGAGCCGCTAGCTCAGCGCCGAACAATAGCTTCCTTGGCCGCATTCTACCGTATTTACCACGGCGAGTGTTCTGAAGAGCTCTTCAATCTGATCCCACCCTCTTCCTTCCGATCCCGAACGACTCGTGCCGGGCAGAGATGCCACCCCCACACAGTGGATAGCATGTTCGCGAGAACCGAACGTTTTAAACGTTCGTTTCTCTGCCGAACGATAGTGGCCTGGAACGCCCTGCCTGTGCACGTGTTTCCTCCCACATATAATCCTGGGTTCTTTAAGCGGAGCGTGAAGAGGCACATCAGTAGGTCGTCAAGTTGAGGGCCACTCTCAATAGTAATGTGTGCTGTGAGAGTGGCCCACAATCGCTAGACGTCGTCACGACTTACCACCAGGCGGGCGGCGTCAATTTGGCGAACTAAATATAAAAAAAAAAAAAAAAAAAAAAAAAAAAAATTAGCTGGTCATTTTTGCAGTGGCACAGGCGTATTTACGCGAAACGGCCCTAAGCTAAAATAAGCTGGTTATATCCGCTTCGAATCTAATTAAGAACATCGTTTTGTCCAAAACGCTGACAGTTACCGTTTGACTCTTTTATTTTACGTGGATATCGCGATATACACGTTAATTGGTTTGTTTTCAAAAGCTATTTCGATATTCTTTCAACGTTTAATACAAATAATGTTATGAATGAAAAAAAATAAAAACTCGGATGAATAATTTGATCAAGTAACGTAGCAACGGTAGTCACTCCAAATGAATATGATTTGTCTTGTTTTTCTTCAGTAAATTTATTCCTTGTTTAGAGACGGGCGTATTTGTTAAAAGAAATCCATTCTCATACAATTTAAGACGGAGGAGGCTAATGTGTTGCAATTTTTCGTCTATAATAATATCATGCAAATTATATACGGGCTTAATGTTGAACAAAGTATGTACGGTAATGGAAACTGTTAATAAAGGCCATTATAGAACAGAAGCGCTGAGGAAACATGTATCAATTCTGAAACAAAATTGTTGTTCGTGTCTAAACAAATTTATTTCATGCCCACTTTCTTTAAGTTAACTTATGACCACAACTCCATCTCAGCATAATATTCTTGGTCTCGAATCCGATGGAATTCTGTTATTAGAATTAACGGGTATTTATTTGCATATTCTCTCGAAACTACATCGTTACTAAGAATTTTGTTTAGTCGTCTATGTGGGGGTCCTAATAAAATTGTATACTAGGTAGAAATACAGATATAATATATATACGTGTGATTATTTTATATTTTTCGTACTTTAATCGACCAACGTGGAGTTTGAAGTCCCAGACAGGCAGATACCAATCTTTATTCCGATAAATTCCTGTGTACATCTAGAACGGAAAAGCTACCGCAGAAAACTAAATTAAATTATTATCATTCCGAAATAAAAAAACATACATCAGAAGTTGGTTTACGTAGCTGAAGGGCGATCTAAATCTCTCTAACTAGAATACACGGGTTTTTTTCAAAGCACCTTTCAATATACGCATACCGTGTTACACAATGTTCTAAGCCAATTAGCTGGTCATTTTTGCAGTGGCACAGGCGTATTTACGCGAAACGGCCCTAAGCTAGAATAAGCTGGTTATATCCGCTTCGAATCTAATTAAGAACACCGTTTTGTCCAAAACGCTGACAGTTACCGTTTGACTCTTTTATTTTACGTGGATATCGCGATATACACGTTAATTGGTTTGTTTTCAAAAGCTATTTCGATATTCTTTCAACGTTTAATACAAATAATGTTATGAATGAAAAAAAATAAAAACTCGGATGAATAATTTGATCAAGTAACGTAGCAACGGTAGTCACTCCAAATGAATATGATTTGTCTTGTTTTTCTTCAGTAAATTTATTCCTTGTTTAGAGACGGGCGTATTTGTTAAAAGAAATCCATTCTCATACAATTTAAGACGGAGGAGGCTAATGTGTTGCAATTTTTCGTCTATAATAATATCATGCAAATTATATACGGGCTTAATGTTGAACAAAGTATGTACGGTAATGGAAACTGTTAATAAAGGCCATTATAGAACAGAAGCGCTGAGGAAACATGTATCAATTCTGAAACAAAATTGTTGTTCGTGTCTAAACAAATTTATTTCATGCCCACTTTCTTTTAAAGCTACTTTGGTCAAATAGGTATTATTGGTTAGGTTAGTCTATTATCCACTGTCTACGTCATTCGGAGGTAAAGACTTGATTTTGTGTTGTTTTTGTTAGTCCAAATAAAGGTTTCTTGACGAGGAAATAATTTTAAACATCGTCGGTCCCGTTTGTCATACGAACATCTATGGCAGTCGTTAGGGGTAGTTGGAACCCTAATTTAAAAATCCGACCGGTCTAACTACAGAACTTCGATATCGCCTATGGGTTGTGGAGGCCAGATGGCAGTCGCTTCACGGAAAATATCGAAGTTCAGCCGAATCGCAGTTACTTAGACTAGAAAGCAGACCCTAACTGAGTTGGGTAAAGGCTCGGTGAATGATGAAATAGTTTTAAACATCAACATTAGAATTCGGTTTCGATTTTTATTTTAGTAACAACTGCTAATACTTCTACTGCTGCTGCTACTGCTACTTTTTATTGTTTGTTTACCCAAATAAATACAAAAGAAACTCCTAATAGCATTCCCAGGAACCCTTTCAGATAATCAATGCTCGTGATACGGAATCCTATAGAGTGCGGTAGGGTAGCGACCAAAAATTCAAATCCCGGTGTTGGCACATTAGACAAACCCTTTGCCCCCCGACGATAGACGCTAAATATTACTAAATTTTACTTAACTTAATTAAAAAATATGCATATTGGCATATTTTTTAATTGAATGAGCTATAAATTGATAAAAAAACAGTAATTATATTCTATTGTGGTACAGAAATTATGTTAGTGATGGTTTTACTTATATTTGTATTATTACTTCACCTTGTAACATGGTATTGGTAGGTACACACGCAGGCACGGTATGTAGGTACCTACAACAGTAAGTAAAAGAGTTCCGTGAACTGTAATTTAGTAGAAAGCATTGAAATATTCGTGTATAATCTGAATAACATGCCGATATGAACAACGGGGGAATACGAAGAAACGTTAGGGTGTATTTTATCCAATATTAAACGTTTACGAAACAGAAAGTGGAATATTTTACGAATTACGCGAGGGCTTTTACAATATTCAATAAGATAATAGATGGGAAGTGTGTCTTCATCAAAATATATATTTGGGAGATTGTTTAATAAATATGTTTATGAGTCGATAATAAAGCGGTCCTCTTCAATATTTCAGTCATTTGATTATGAGCCTTGTGGGATTCGTGCTTAGTTTACTTAATGACAAGCAGGAATTTATTTATTTATGTTTGAATTTTATCCTTATGAAACAGAGAAATGTATCTTCGTAACTTATGTCTCAAATACGGGACATGGGGCTCCTCCAGGTAACCGGTTGGCTGCCACAGGTTGAATGCCAAAGACTTCGTAGTCTTCTTAATCGTCTACATATTAAAAGGACCAAACTGCAGGTAACATATTGAATTTTTTTTCATATGGATTACTTGATCAACCACGATGTCACAACGGAATAGGTGTGAGGATATTTTGAAGACAATTTGGATGCGACCAAGTAATTGATAACGACTGTACTTGCAAACTGAAGTACTTGCCCTGCGTTTTAGTGTACGGGCGTTGTAGCGTATAGGTACCTATACAAACATGCCGACACGTACTGGCGTATAAGCGTTTGTCGCATATCCTCACCTACCTACCATCCTTGGTAAAGTGCACAGTTGATAAAAAGGACGCAATACATACATGCCCCCGTAATGTAATTTTACGCCTCCCCGTTTTCTCGTACCCAAAACTTGGATCTTTATTGAAATATTGGATATCAAGTACGGTAGACTTGTTTTTCTTATTCAAAACTTTGCCAGACCTTACGAAACTTCCTATTTGTACAACACAGAGATTATATTGTTTTTTTTCCATCACTAAGTTGATTTCATATGTGACAGTCGTCATGGGTGGTTGGAGCAAATTCCTTAAACCCATACAGTCTCAATCAAATAGAGATATTGATCTGAATCGGAAAATAAACACAGCCAGCTTCTCATCTTCGATTAAAAATGAGTTTTTGAACTTCCCATTCGTCAAGTCTAGGATTTCATATGATTTAAACCGGGACATCCGTTTGAATAAAGATCTCTCATTCAATCGGAGCTCTGCCTCGAGGTGTCTGATATTACAGAATGCCTCGCTCATAGCTATTGATTTATAAACGCATTAAGAAATAATACGTTCCGTACCTTGCGGCTTGTGGCCACGTGAAACATGAACCCCTGTCTAGTATCGATGTCTTTTCCCATCGCCACGCTATTCCTAGACTTGAATTAGTAATCTAATCTGCAGCCACTAGATACCAGCGCACTAGATTATATTTTGCTGATATTTATATCTAGACGAAATCAGCACATAACCCTGCAATGAACTCACACTTATGATTTTTTTTTATTACTATACTAGGGAAGCTTTACAAAAAGGGTCAACGTAAAACAAGTAAAGAACGCGCAAACCTAACCTAACCCAAATAGATCATTTCCAGAATTAACAGATAAGTAGAATAGCTACTTTTATCTCAGTAATCTGTTCCCGTCAGAATTAAGAAATGAAAAACTATTCCATGCAGTCATCAACTATGTAATTTACTGTACATAATCTGAGCCATTATGCAACGTAACATAACCGCAAATAAACATCACCTCCGAGTACCTAAATAAGCGTTTCTCGCTGAATTAGGAGACAACATAAACAAAAGTTAAGTGGGTAACAGACGAGACAAATTTCGCTGCACATAGCGGCGAGGGTAAACCACTCAACTACGAGTAGTATAAAATTCTTTTACTTTTTATATCAGGACGGGTGACATTCGATCGCTTATGGTACGCGGTGTCACTTCGCCGCCAGTATGATTTATGCGACCAATATAGCCACCCCTGTCACTCTCGTATCGAACCGCGCGTATCATCTGACGGTTTATACTTGACCAGATTTTGATAGGTAATATCTTATTGATAGGCTACTTTTTAACTCCAATACCAGACCAGTAATACGTATATATAAGTTCAAGAGGAGAATTTTAGTCTACATCTTGATTGAAAATACTCAATGACGATTTAAACATAATGGAATCCGTCCTCATTTTAATAAAAACACAATAACAAAAGCAAATTGTCTTGTGGAGCTCTCAATTTGCCGAGCCAATAAACGTGGGAGGTTTACTTACAAATCTGAACGTAAATACATTTAAGCTTAGACATTCTTGCGTAATCTTGGCATTGTGGCTATCCTATAATTCACTGAAATGATTTTTAATTCTTATTATTGTGGGTTTTTTTATTTTCATATTTTTGTTTTTCTTATTCTAGAATGTAGGATCCTTGTAGGATACCCAAAAATCACCCGAAAAAGGCCTATAGTAAACGTATCTAAGTATTATCTGATACTTTGGTAAGAACGTACTTAATTTGCAGTTTCATTCAATTACACGTTATTTCACTAGTATAATATTATCTATAATAAAGGTGAATTATAATAGCATGCATTACACAAAAACTTTTTAAATAAAGTCCACGTATGAAAGGTTTATAATTGACATTATCTATATCTATATATATTATTATTATATATATACATAAAAATGAATCCTTATTTCCCTTGGTCACGATATCACGCGTGAACGGCTGGACCGATTTCGCTAATTGTTTTTTGTTGAGTTTGTTATTATCGGGAAAAGGTTCTTATGAAAAAATAAATGCGTTACGAAGTTCGCCGGGACAGCTAGTAGTTTATAAAAACACGTAATCATGTATGTTAACAGAACACGGGAATTTGAATGAACATTTTTGTTCAAATTTATGCAATTAACCACAATACTTATACCTACTCTGATACAGTCTACGCCAAGGAACTGCTAATATACGTAGTCACGTCAATCTACATTGAAGAAAGACATTATGAATTAAGCTCACTTGTATTCCACAATATTTATGAATTAGTTGAATATGTTTTCAAGTGAGTTTTTTTTTTTATATCACGTTCGACAAATTGACACCGCCCGCCTGATGGTACGCTGTCGCGACGTCTGTACGAATTTCCTAATGTTTTACTATAAGTTCCACCAAGAGCCGACGAAAGCATAAATTATATAGAAGAAATTTTATAGAATAAACTTAAATCTTCTGGGCCTTATAATCATAACATAGAAAAAACAAAGTCGCCCGTTCTGTATGTATGCGTAGATCTTTAAGACTACGCAACTGAATTTAGTGCGGTTTTTACCAATGGTTCTGAAGGAAGGTTTTTAGTATATAATTTGTCAAGCAGGTGAAGCCGCGGCCGTCCGCTAGTGACAAATAAAGCATTGCTACAAAATTTAAAATATAATTTATAAGTAAAAAGAATACCTCTTGTGATTTGTCACAAAAGCATAAAAGATATAATATCTCAAGGTATTTTCGAGCACGACAGGATCAAGTAGACACCTTGTGTTCATCTTCCATTTGCCACCTCTAAGTAGGTCGAATAATGTGACGGGTTCGCCAGAAGAGCACTCGGGACCCCTCGGCCGGTTCGAGGGCACTTCCTCACGATGCTTCATATTAAAATCGCTTGATTTGACATGATTTTAAATTCTGATAGGAATAACTTATAGTAGGTATACCTCATCTCTTTTGTATTTAAACCAGTATAAACTACAGAGAGTCAGCTTATGTGAGTATTAATAACTAAAAGTATAAAACATAAGTACTAGTTAGCAGTTAGTAGCATTTTAATAAATTAATCTGGAACCATGTGTTTCCGTAGAACGCTGTTTTATTATTGAACTAGTGCCCGCTTGACAAATTATATACACAAATACGTTTCTCGAAAACCACTTTATCCATTGGTGAAAACCGCATTAAAAATCCGTCGCGTAGTTTTAAAGATGTAAGCATACACACGGTACCTACGGGAGAGTTTGTTTTATACTATGTTATGATTATCACTTATGATGATGAATCATCATCATCATAAGTGATAATCATTAGTTTTTAGAAAGAAACTAGGGAAATCAAGTGTATGATTATGATGTAATTATGTATTATTAAAACACTACTTAGGCCCTTCTATCGTTACCATAAATTGAGCGAAGCGAGCGGAGCTCCTTATCAGGTGACTCCAATGCAACTCGATGTACAATTTTATGGTTTCTCGACAACTACCCAACCGATTTTCATGATTTTTTCACTCAAAAATCAAGCATTCTCAGGAACAGGGTTTGTTCGAGACCGAATTTTGATTTAGGACCCTTAAAAAAAGTAATTGACCAAAAATATGTCAACAACCGATTTTCATGATTTTTTCACTCAAAAATCAAGCATTCTCATTCGGTTTCGAACAAAACCTGCTATTATAGATTGATAAATGCCTTAATAGAAATAGTCGCTTCGCTCAATTGCATGCTGCAGTGCAGTACCACGGCAGCGACCGCAGCTCCTAGTTAATATTAAGTAACTAGATCGATTGAATGTTTTTGAAAAAAAACTGACAATTTTATTGTATGATATTCTTATATATATCAAATGAATTGCCAACGTCCAAGTGGAATACTTTTTTCAAATTTAGAACTTTTCCTCGGAATTGGGTAGCACTGGAGGGTAAGAAAACAGTTTACATTAAACATTGCGTATGTTACAATAGTGAGACTAGTTCTCACTATTGTAACATACGCAATGTACACGCGATCTGACGGACCGACTGAATTGAAAAATTGAATCGCGTATCTGATCAGCAACAGTTTTTTTCCAATGTGATTGATGGGTTCAAATATATGTTGTACATTTCTACACACAATCATGTTTATTATAAAATACACGTCAAAAATTGACACAACGACTTCAAATTACCGAAATGGGACCAAATAATGTCGGAATGGGACCAAATTAAAATGGGATCTCTTAAGAAGTAGTAGCTTACAATTAAAAAAATATTAAAAAAAAAATTACTTCAAAATCGGTTAACCCAGTCCAAAGAAACACAGTAACAAACATAAAAATAAAATTAAAACAGAAAAAACATACAGTCGAATTGAGAACCTCCTCCTCTTTTGGAAGTGGGTTGAAAATACCTAGATAGATATATAGGGAATCTACGAGTATATCGTCACTTATATGGCAAACTTGCGAATGTGCAAATTTCAAATTTTACAGGAGAGCAATAAAACCCTTCTCTATCGTTTAAAAAATCACCTGCTTAATTATAATGGATGTATGTTAGGTTTTTTTATGTAAAATAATAAGAAGAATACAACCTGATTTATCAGTAAACACCTGTAATAATGAAATAACGAAATAAATCATAAATAGATCATATTCGCAAGTTTGTTTTTCTACGAAGAATTTATGGAAGTGTATTTTTCGCCAATGGTTAGGTAACGTATGTGTCAGATTCCACGGCATATCAACGAATAGGCACATAGATTAATTTACCGTAGTGTATTTGATAATTTTCAAAGTTTTTACACCAGGGCAAATCAACGAATATGACACATAGGTTAATTTACCATAGTGTATTTGATAATTTTCAATACACCATGGTAATTATGCGAATAGTGCATATAGGTAACTTGACCATGGTCTGTTATACATTTAAACCTCCAATGAGACTTTTTAAAAGATACGTATATACCATATTCGCACGTTTACGATAGACATTTTGTTAAAAAGGAGAAGATTTCGCGGTAAATATTACTATCTATACACCAAGTTAATTTGCCATTGTAACAAACGAAAATTGTTTTAGATACGCAAATATGTTGCTTTCATATCTCCTAAACTAATCAAGATAGAGTTGAAACTTTGTGACATTGTGTATCACCATATTGGTATTACGTTAAATCAAAAAAACCGGATTTCGCCAAGATTGCAGATTCGCAAGTTTGCCATACAAGTGACGATATATAGAAATGGTGGTTGACCCCTTTATGGATAGCCCTCGATCTGGAGGCAAGCCGAAAAATCGAAAATTTGACCTAGCCCTAAGGGGTCAAAAGTTTTAGGCCAAAACCTATGGCGTGGTGCGGCGCGAAGCACCGCGCAAGACACTGTACTAGTAGGATAGAAGATGTAGGGATAAAACTTGTAACATACTTAGTGCAGGAAAACAGAGGTTGTGTCAGAAATTTCGTTAATTAACAAGAGCACCGCCTGTCAAAGTGTGTCGCCGTTTTCAGCTTTTGAATCAAATCAAGACTGCGTTAATACTATTTTAAAGGCACATGTACCCACTTAGAGCCACACCCTCTGAATTTAATTGCCCCTCGCGTCGTATCGTCATGCGGTAAGAATGTTAAAACATTTTTGTAATTTACGATGTTCCTCTTGATTTCACAGAAACGGCTATTCCACGGCGAATATTTAAAAAAGAAGCCTGATAAATTGGTCTCCAAATCGATTTATAGCAAAGTCGCGTTTGAACGAAAATGAAAAATTCACAAAATCTCGTGGAATCTCTTAATAGCCTTTTCATCAATCAATACAATTAATTCGACGAGAAAAGCGTCTATCATTTTCGAATCATAGCATATTTTCCACGATAAATACTTTTTGCTTCCAGTCATCGCACAAGCTTTGCAGAAATATGTCGGAGGCTTTCGTCTTTTACATTGTTCAGCAAATAAGCCTAGTGGGTGGACAAAGGCGGCGTGTCGTGACGTCAAGCACCTAAGGACCCGCTTCCGCCGCGCCAGCACTCTTAGTCAGCGAGCTCGAGCCACCTCGAGCCTTGAGCTCGAGACTCGAGGCGGCTCGAGTGCCTGTCGAGCCGAGCGCTGACGAAGCCCACCGAATAGTTGAGATTATTACGCTATGCAGCGCTTAGAAAATAGGATGCTGCGGATTATGTACTCGCATTTCTGTAGTGGAAATATTTGCTACTGTATTCTCAATATATTCACAAATAGGTTTGATTTCAGTTATTTGAGTGTCATTTAGTTCCGACATTTTGTTACGCCACGCAAATGGAGGATGATTTTTTACCAAGTTTGATATTATTGTCTTAATTTTTCATAAATATCACAAAAAGAAATCCTTCAATGCTTTGGTTGCATTTACACCACTTTATTCAGATGTAGATAAGGAAGATTTAAAGAAATACAAACTCTTGAATCATCTCAAATTAACAACATTTTGTGGTGTCGCCAACTAAAATTCTTATGAATACAGACCAATAATGTGCGATTAAAATTCAAAATGAGTTGCTTCTTCATTCTTCTAAGGTTATACTTTGAGATAAAGTTCAACTCTATACCAGTGTCTGGCACATTGTGAATGGAATTCTTTGAGCACGAAATCCATCTCCTCATAAATTTTTGCATTTACCCAGACGCCATTGAAAATGTTAGTACATTTATGTAGCTATATAAGGTACGCGGATTCCTTTAGTTGTTTTTCCTCACTGTATTAAACTTAGTACGGTATCGCGGATTACCTTCGAACTTATTTAATATTGAAACTTAGTACCGGACGTGTAGGAACAGGTTGTTTTTATTATCCATTGATTAATACACGTATGCTCAAGACTCGTTGCCCACGGAGTCTGTTGCTCCCTCGTGCTGCCTATTGTTTGGGATGAAAATTGTCTTGGCCACGGTCGAAATTTTATTAAATACATTCAGACATTGTGACTGGAAAGAATACTGAAAAAAATAATTATATTATTGAACCTATAGCTAGTTATTTATTTTAATATGTTTACGACTTTTTGATATTTGTCCCACGTAATACGGGAGCGAGCCTATTGCATTTTTCGGCAAGTTAAAGTATTTTTGCCAAATTCATCTTAAAACATCCCTAAAAATATTGTTGATGTCCAATCCTTTAAGTTAACTATAAGTGTGAAGATAAAAATATCACATATCATTTATTAAATTGTAATCATAACATAGTATAAAACAAAGTCACCCGTTCCGTATGTAGGTACGCTTAGATCTTTAAAACAACGCAACGAATTTTGATGCGTTTTCACTAATGGATAGAGTGGTTCTCAAGGAAGGTTTTTGTGTACTTAATTTGTCAAGCGGGCGAAATCGCAGTCGTCCTCTAGTAATAAATAAAAAATCTAGCGTTCAATTCCTACCCAATATTTTTATCTCTCTTTTATAAAGCATTAGGTACACTGCTGCCGTACATATTATGACGGGAAGGGACGTTCCAGCGACGAGTGAAAATAACTCAATTAAGTTATACACTCAAGAGTTGGACGAGAATAAATGCGGTTATCACAATTATACTCGTACCATATCCCAGGAAACTAACGAGCTACACCGACACCCTATAACCTGATATTTTTGGGAATTTTCAAGCAAATATTAGCCTTATTACATTTTAGAGCTGAGTGAGATAATTTATAGACACACTACAGAATAACTGAAAAAATGTAAGAAGAAAATCAAATAAATATTAGGTAGGTATGTATTGTGTAGCAGGTTGTAAATCCCAAATCTAGAAATACATATCAGAAAGTAACGAATTTACAACAAATTTTCACAGCTAGTACATATAATCAAAACGTCAAAACACATTATCTGTCATCTTTAACCTAGCTAAGTATATATGGTAGTACCTACTCGTATATGTAAATATTGTATATAAAATAAAATAAAATAACGTTTATTATCTTTGAAGTTTTTAGAAAATTATTTAGATTCGTCAAAAGTTGGTGTGACTCTACCGAGGGTTCCAAAATGCAACGAGACTGAGAAGAGCCCTCAAGAAACTCAGTTCGGCTTTTTTCAAAATATTTCGTCTTAAATCTAATACAAAGTTATTTAGAAAGGAGCAATTCGTGTTACAACCAGGCAGCCTTGTCATCTAAGAAATCATTAATACTATAATAAGCTTTATGGCACAATGGTACTTTTTATTAGTTTTTTAAATTTATTGACAGATAAATTTGCTATTATATATTTATCTATGTATATATTATAGCACCCATAGTTTATGTAGGTTTATTTATTTACTTGCAATGCACACACTTAGCCTTTTCACTCTTACTTCTCTTCTCAGGCCTGCTGTAAGAATTCCTTTAGGAATAAGTAGTCCCCTTGTACTATGCTCACTTTATTCTTTTGTAGGTACTTCTGTTTCTTGTTTTCGACTAAACTTCGAGTTTAGTCGAATTCGGCCTTAGTATCAAAATTTTAGACGATACAAATATTTAATAATACAGGTAGGTTAGGTTACATGCCAGATACATTTGTAAATCACACAAAATTTCACAAATAAAACCTCGATACTTAAACTTATAGTGGGTACCTACTGTGTATGACTGCATTAATTTGAAATGATTATTTTTGAAAATGTAAGTAGTTTCTACGGCTAGGGGCAGTTAGCACCACGCTGAGCCTTGCGGGACCTCTCTGACTACACGTTCGCCTAATGCAGGGGTCGGACTACCCACTGGGTGGCATTCCGGGTATTACACACTTTTATTGAGGAGCTAAAACTTTATTAATAACAAAATGTTCATCCCCCTAGTATCCAAGAGAGATCTTTGTACTAAATAAATAAAAATAGTCGCAGATCACCGCGACTTTTTTCGTTCCCAATTCCCGTAAGAACATATTACCGGGATAAAAAGTAGACATTGTTACTCGGGAATAATGTAGCTACTTAACAGTGAAAGAATTTTCAAAATCAGTTCAATAGTTACAGAGTACATTCAATTTAAACAAACAAAATTTAAGTGTAACAACACCCATTAAGTGTATGAATCTACATATCGCACGAGGTATTGGTAATCTTTATCAAAGTTTACATCTTGATTGACACACATCACATTAAAGAATAATAATGATATGTTACCTAGTTAGGTATAGGTAATAATCGCCCTAAAATGACGACTAAGATATATCACAATCAACATTCTCAGTTCTTACCTCTAATTAAACTTATATTAAAGTTATGTGAAGTTTAACTTGAGGCATGTAGAGTGTAGACACAGTTGAATTACCACAGCCGGCTGTAAAACTTCCGAATATGTAGACTAACAACTGTTCACTTCAGGTACGAATATACCCAATTATACACCTTATCACTATCAACTAAAACATAAATTCGTTTGTACTGAGCAGTTATTTAAGTCTTTGACGACGATGTTTCACAGCCACTTAAAACTTTGAGTGAATAACAAATCTCCTCCAAAAGTCTATTTCGAGAAGTTTTACTGTTAAATTGTTTGTCGGTTGACAGAGAGGGTTTTTAATATGTTACGGGGTTGGAAAACCATATAATGTGACCTCTTGGAAACAAATAGTCAGACCTGACACTACTGCATTTTCCAACGATTAATCGAATAAATTATATGAAATCGAGTAGGTGTCTCTCGGTATCTCATGCACCGACCTGAATGATTTTTCCCTCAGGGTAATGATCTCTATACTACGTGTATATATATAGCGCTGATAACCGGTCTGAACCACTAACAATCACTCTGCACATCAGAACAGTCAAACAGTCGAGGGTGACGTAACGTCACACAGCTTCCCAGTTTAAGTTGTTGTGTGGCAAAGTTATTGTTCTGAGATCTTGTTTTTGACTTGTTTTAATGTGATGCGGCGCAATAACGCAATCATTTATAATATAGAAACTCAATGGGTTTTCCTATTTTCATCTCTCTCAGACAAGAATAAAATCCTCCACAATCTAAAGAAAATAACTATTTACCCGCATGTAGGTAATCATAAAGGATAAAACAATAGAAATAAGAAAAATAAATAGAACATAAGTTATGATTCTTATTTAATATATCAATATTACCCCTCAAAAGAGAGAGTTGATACGCCTTCGACTTGTATTAACCATAACATTGGAGGAACGTGTCGAAGTGGCAACTTGACAAAAAGGTCCCAGTGATTGATGTCCCACCCTTCGTCGATACCTCCTTATTTCGCCACCCAACTACGACGTACGTAAGTCCCTTATAATAGTGAATAGGATAGTTTTATCGTATTATGATTTTAATCTCTTATATTTGGTAGTATAGTAGATGTATTAGGTACGTTATTAGTTTTTATTTGCGTTTGATGATGAAAGTTCTTGAAATAAAGTAAGCCTCAAATGCTCTGTTTGATTTTATTATATATTTTTCGCTTCTTTTTCTTTTATTGTCAGTTACATTTCCTGTACCTATCCAGAGCCCCTATTTTTTAGTTCTATATATCGCAGAAAGTTATACTTTCTGGGCACTTCTCCTGGGCTTTCGCTTACCTACTGTATGGAAACATGTAACCTATCTACATAACTGATTTTATCAAATGCATTAAGTTGACAAAATTTTGTTTATTCAAATAATAGTTTGTCTCACAATCACATACTGCTAATTAGAAAAAAGATGTCTAAATTTTTCTAGCCATTCTTTTAGTATTTAAGGCCAGCAAATTGCTTCGAAGACAGACAACCGCTTGATAGGTGATAAAGCGCATACACAAAAAGAAACAAATATATAGAATATTTATTTAATTACTGGCACAGCAGTTGACAAATCCATTTAGCACTCCGTTCTATCTTTTGTTGTCTGCTTCCAAGACCAATCAACAACTACACAGCCGACAGCAGACTTGATTACAGTTCTAATGCTGCTTCGGTACAAATTTAGATCTAACGATATTGTCTTAATGCATCAATGTATAGTACACAATCGTGGTGATCCACTGTTTAATATCCTCTTGTGGTTCGCATCATCCATAGGTAGACTCAGTTTTTTAACGAATTGCTGTATAATTTTAGTGGGAAATATTTAACATGAATATCTCACGTCTAAAACATAATTAAACTTGTGTAAGCTGCTTACATGACAATAGAAATTTGTCTGAACACTTATAAAACTAACAAAGTTGTGAATACAAATGTTAAACACAATAAGTAAAGAAGGCACAACTATTAATTGTAACTGACACCAACCCATCTATCCAGAACAACACAATACACTGAATACAAACGGTCTGTTTGTTAACTACCCCGACTATTTAATATAGATATAACTAAAATATTTTAGATGTAGGAAGGATATGTACACACAAAATGTGTTTGTAATTGAACAGGTGAATTACTTATGAAAAATAGGCTTTCCCGGGGTATATGGTGGTTACATCGGCGTCGGGTGGTTCCCGACGTAACCACCATATTCCCGGGTTGACGGCACTGTTGTGTTGGTGCAATACAACTGAAACGTCGAGGAGCAACGTATTGGTAATTTAGCTTTAATATTATCACTAGGAAGGCCTATTTATATAAATAAATAATAAATGAAGATATAATAAGGTGATTTTAAGGTTACCCTACTACTAGTTACCTGTTTTGTGTACCTACTACTAATAACTTTTTTAAAGCCTACCGAAAATTATTGTGCTAGTGATGGAAGCGATGAGACAGTTTGCTTCCAATGTGAAAATGTATACTAGCCATGGTTGTGTCTTGACAAAATGGCTACCCCTTCGAGGTGACTATATAATATGGACGGATGGCAGTTCAGGTCACTAAGGTTCTCTACAAGCACAACGAATGCATAAACTACAGATAATGGGTTATGATATAGAAAGAAGAAGGAAAATAGAAAGAGTTTTTATTGTTGCATCACAACTTTACGCTGAACGTTCCACAAACAAAAATATAACTTATCTGTAGTCACGACGGCCACAGACGTAAAATTGACGTAAGAGTGACATGGTCGTGTCACAATAACTGACAGTATGGTTTGGTATGAAACTTATGAGTGACGTATGTGTGGCAGGTAATACGTGGCAAGCACGTGCCGCGTTTTTACAACTTATTATTTAATTGTTTACCTTTATTGCCTAAATAAATTTCGCATTCAATACCACTCACACGTACCCACATACAGTAACTTGTCAAAATTGCGACGCACAATATGGGATGAAACTTAGCATATTGTACTGAGACGAGCAATTTTATAAGAAAAGAACAAATTAATCTCCTTGTCACAGTTCATAAAATAGGCTTTCATTGAAAAGGCGTCAATAGATCTTTTATCTCAGTCACAACCGCTTTGAATAACGATCCCAAGTGTAACCCCATCACGGCGCCCTTTGATGTATTTTAATTATAAAAGTTTTTCTCGTAAAGGCAAATCTTTTAGAAGACTTCCACGGTGACACTGCACTGTGACAACCCCAGTTCGGTACAAGTTATTCTATTTAACTGAATTACGACATGTTTTAAATTTTGTGACACTTTTTATAAATATTCAAAATGTACTGCAGCTAGAACATTTTTTACGAGGCACAGATACGCAAAGATTTTCTAATCTATACAACAAAATAAATTTTCACAAGCATAACATTCAAAATTTACATGTTTTAAAAATACCGGTATTTTAAAACCCGGTGTTTGAGTCGGACTTAAAGATTTGAATGGTTGACTTTCTAACATTAACTTCTAAGTCTGTATATTATATAAAAATACACGTCAAAAATTAACACAAATACCGACTTGAAATTACCGAAATGGGACCAAATAATTGTCGGAATGAGACCAAATTAAAATGGGACCACTTGGGAAGTAGTAGCTTTCAATTAAAAAAAAATATTCATAACCAGTTCACCCAGTCCAGAGATATGAAGTAGAAGGGTGCCTGCCGTTTTGCCGAAAAGATTTTGACAAAATTTCATTACCCAAACCAACTTTAGCAACCTTTTTTTATACCATTGCAATATTTCGAATGATTTTAGTACGCATATTTTTATTTGGTCAAATTTTTACTTGGCAACGATGATTTTGCGTAAAAACTGTTATGCCAACTGAAATATTTGACTAAATAAAAAATGTTAAAAGTACTAGTTGGTAAACAAGTTATAGTTTAAATGTTCATTTCCGAAACATTAGGTTTGCGTTACAATTTTTTGTGAATAGATTTTTTGCTAAGTAATAATTTGGCAAATGAAATTATGCGAAAAATTTTTTGGGATGTGAACTTTTGTCAAATTCCTTTCGGTCAAACAAGGGAGACCCGAAGTAGAAACATAAGAACAGTCTAATTTAGACCTCTTCCTTTTTTGAAAGTCGGTTGTAATTGAATTCCTATTCCTTATTGAATAATATTTCCCTTGGTCATGCCATCACCCGTGAACGGCTGGACTGATTTCCCTTATTCTTTTTTTGTTGTGTTCGTTATTATCAGGAGAAGGATCTTTTGAAAAAAAAGTGTGCGGAACATTAGAAAAATTAATGCGGTAAGAAGTTCGCCGGGACATCTAGCTTTTTATACATGAATTTATTGTTTATTCTGAAAATATTTTCACACTAAAAGCATAGCACAACAAAACTGCCTATTGACTTGGTGTGCGATTAGATATTATAGATAAGTACGCAATTTAGTATTTTGTACATTAAGTTACATGTTCAGAAATGTACCAAATTGATTCCAACAAATAAATTAACACATGAATTCGTTTAACGAAATTGCTTTTTACGTTGATGACCCTTCGCATGTCGAGAATACCACTAAGTGTCGGCGACATTGGAGTTGAATCAATTAGAACCCCACATATTTCCTGTGTACATCATATGGTTTCTATACCAATTGTTTTATACTATACTTGAGAGCCGCCCTAGCCTTGCTTCAGTTTTACTAGTCGATATAATTAAAAAAATAATCTCTGTTCTTTCACTTCATTAATTCTATCTAATATCATAATAATCTTAGGAGAAATTATGATGACAAGTTTGTAAAAAAGAAATTTTGTTTATCACGAACAAACGCCGCAGACGCCTTTGTTTTTATAACATACCTATACTACTATTAATAATTAAAATTACTACTACCTATGTTAGTGATCGGCTTTTGGTAGAAATGTAATTTATCAGCTATAATTTGCTTAAGACTAAATGCAAGTGAAAATCTGCTAAATGTAGGTACCTACTCCTTATATGGTTCACTTATTAACGTCTATTTATTTTGTAAAATTCCAACAGCTAGGATCGATGGCATATAATATCTGGAGTACATGCGATATCCTAAGATATATTGAATTTAAAAAAAACTTTAAAGTGAATTCAATAAAAATATACGGCAAAAATTGAAACAACAAACTAGGTACTTCAAATTACCGAAATGGGACCAAATTATTGTCGGAATGGGACCAAATTAAAATGAGACCACTTGGGAAGTAGTACCTTTAATTTACAATTTACATTTACAAAATCGGTTAACTCAGTCCAAAGATATAACAAACATAAAAAAAGAAAAAAACATACAATTGAATTGAGAACCTGCTCCTGTTTTGGAAGTCGGTTTAAAAGGAAGGATCGCTCGCCTCGAACTGCGTAAGTTCATTCAGGGTCTTACATTTTACCATAAATTCTCCAACGACACTTTCTAGACTGGAAGTCGGAAGTATGCCAAAAATTTCGTGGAAATACGTACTTACTTTCGAATTAGAGGAGGGTTCATACTAGCTAACCCGCACTACATTTGATTGTAATTAGCTGCGGATTTAGATATTACTGTAATGAACCATTTATAACTAGGTAAAGCTACGCTGCTGTAAACAGTGCGAGGCTTCGTATTGAGCGTTTTTTTTTTTTATCGAATTTTGAGCTCGTCACGACCTTAATTGAAATCAGCTATTAATTTAGGTGAAAAAAAATTAATTATCAGTCAAGAGGTTGCTGAGAAACGAACATCCGAACATTTTACATTTAACCTGCTCCATGGGAGCTCCGCTCGCCTTCGGCTCGCTTCGCTCAATAATATTAATGTATGTTTCGGTATAGAAAAATTGTTTCTTTGTTCAAGAAACAATTTTTCTATTAAACCAAAACATACAGGTTATTCATACATTTTGATTTTTAAGTTAATCTGGTCTACCAACGAGTAATAATTGAACGATTTTTCGGAAGCAGCCAAAGCATAGTGCTCACCCTGGGGGTAGGATACATCTACCACATACCTACACCATCCGCGCAGTTAAGTAATACCAATGGGTTTAAAGATCTTCATTATCAACTAAGACATTCGTCACTTATGTGATAACTTAGTATTAAAAACATTCATCTGTCCTTCGTCACTAGACAAGTAGCTAGGTACACAATATAAGTGTAGGTAGTGCTAAATAATTATTCAATAACATTAGGTAGGTAAACAATTTTGACAAAACACGTAGGAACGGTAATTTTGAGTATACTCGTATACATTAGCAATCAGAGACAACTTCATCACAAAACAAAATCTTAAATAAAATACCTAATACTCTAAAGAATACTCTAAACATTATAATAAGATTCCTATTTCTGTTGTGGTGTGTCGTAGTATGAACCCTGAAAATCTTTATTGTATTCAAGTGACTAGCTGGTAGCCAAGTGGGCCATAGTGGGCCAGCCGTATATATCGATCAGCTTCTAAAACAAGCTCAACATGTATGCCTAGCCATTACCTGGTAACATTCTATATACGGCCTACCTCACCTGCGCAATATCTACAGCCTGATACAATGCCCCAGCAAAACGGCTCGGGATGTGTTGATTGAAACTTGGAATAGTACTGTGTTTTATGGAATTGGATTGGAAAGGGCAGAATTACGAATGGGTTCGGTTGAATAGTTGCTTTTAGTAAACATATTGTGATTAAAATGGTTTTGAAAAGGAATCTTGAATGTTTTTGATTATTATGGGATTAGATGTTTACCTTTTCCTGAAATGATTTACCCGGATTAACGATGGCTCACAGAGATCAGAGGCTACCCTGACAGCATGAGAGCATTGTCTATATTCAATCAATATACTCGACCAATGATACAGCATATAATCTCGGCTATTAGACGCTCTATTTTATAGCTAGTGCGTCTGGATATGACCTCTTTATATCGTAAAGAATAATTGTATTCTAGAAGGTTATTATCTATGTCTTTACATAGGTCACACTATAAGTTATGCGTAACTTAAAAAAACAACATGTTAAAACCAAAATATTATGTTTATTGCTTTTCAAAATACTCTTTCTCTCGTTCTCATTTTCAAACACCCATTCACAAGATTGCTGTTTTTTTTCGGGTTCAAAACAATAAATCCACGTTTCGTCTCCTGTGACAATGTCATAAACAGCATTAGAATGTCCGTGGGCGAACTTCAGTAGCATCTGTGAGCACCATTCCACGCGAGCCCGCTTCTGCTCCGCTGTCAGTTCATGAGGGATCCAACGACAACAAAGTTTCCGAACTTTCAATTCTTCGTGTAAAATTTTCTGGATTTGACTCATACCTATGTTTATCAGTCGTCTAGATCCCATAACACAAGCTTATTATTAGCTTAATTTGGGCTAGATGACATTGTGTGAGAATGTCCAAAAATATAAAAAAAAATGTAATGCAATGATACCAATCCCCAATAGTCCTCGAATTGTCTCATAGGTAATCCGCGGATTTTCTTCAATTAACCGCTTAACAGTAGCCACATTATTTTCGTTGACGGCAATTGAAGGCCGCCCTTCACGAAATTCGTCATGTAAAGAAACTCGACCTCTCTCAAAGTCAGCAAACCATCGCCTCACAGTGCTCAAACAAGGTGCTTCTCTCCCAAAAGCATTTTGAAGACGAGCGGCACAGTCTTGCGGAGAGAGAGAATTTTTAAAATCATAAAAAATCATCGCTCTAAAATTTTTTCGTCTTAATTCCATTTTCGTTGCATACGTAGAACTTTATGTGTGATAAAAAACAATTGACAAATGATTTCCCGCCAATTGTTTTTTTTTTATTACTAAGCAGGTTGCAACGTTTAAAAATATATAACATTCGAAATTCAAATAGTTCCGATTAGCTAGAAGTGCAAAACTTTTAGTGTGCCTATGTATATAGAATAATTAATAATAAATCATAATAGTCTGATGACGCTAGTTCTATTTTGATCGAAAATCAGCAGTTGTAGAGTAGAAATACCTTAAAATTAACTTCTCAACGCCATGACAGTTAATCTCTAACTTTGATAAATGAACACATTATCTATATAAACTGATTTTATAACGAAACTCGATTACATATTGAAATATGATCGTATTTCTCAACCATTTCTATCTGATTCATGAATGAAAAATATAATAAAACAACAGTGTTGAGTTACTAATCGATGACGTTAGATTTGTTTTACTTTGAAACTGAACCACCCTCATTATTGTCCAACGTGATGGATCACTACAGATAAGCGCTTCACCAGAAAGTAAATGAAACGAGTCAAGAGAAACACTTCGAAAGCGTATATTTATTTAATATTGCATTTATTTAGTGTTCAATATTCTCTGAATGCGGTTAGCAACGGAACGGGAACGGGATTAGATTCATATGCTGAAACATTTGCAGCAAACAAATACATGCTGACATTAACTATCGCGTGGTAAACCTGTACCAATCTCGGGAGTCTAATGATGAAAATTTAAAAGAAACTAGTTACATTACAGATCCTAGACTTTTTTGATTTAGAAACTACTAAAATAGAGATAGTTTAGAGCTTTAGAGCTTTCTTTACATTGGTAAGTACCGTATTTAGAGATATAACAAAGACGCTTGACAATCAGCGATTGACGCTTCTCAGAACCAGTAGGATGGATACTTTCTGGCTTAAAGACTTTGCATTGTCATTCATTCAAACGTGGCAATGGTGCTAGTATTTTGACAACCTTTCCAGTTGGCGACGATACATAGGAATTTTTCGATGAATCGTAGGAAATAATTTAGGTACCTAATTATTAAACCAAAATTTATTAAAATTCAACAAATAAAGACCTAATATCTCAAGTTCATTTCATTACTTAACACTAAGAAGTATGCTTCTGTTAGTTGGTTCCAAAAATACACGAGCACTAATCACGACAAGAGCAGTGGTGTTCTTGATAGTTAAGTGTAAGTGCCAATGGCCATATCTCCAGTAATGGTCACACGTATATTTCACTTAATGAACCGTTAGCGGTATTACGATTGGTAAAGCAAAACGTTTCATACCGTTTTACCGCTGTCATGAATGTCCCTATGCACTTAGGTCGTCCATTAAGGCCATTGCAACGTACTCTGACGGAACGCGATCGTAAAACCTTTATACATCCTTCCAGTACTTGTAAAGCGGTTTCAGTCCTCGCCGTTTTATGCGACCTCCCATTACCCTCCAAAATGAGGACATTTTTGGTGTCTTGGTGTGTTCATACAGCGATGTAAAGTATACAAGTTTAAACATAAAGACGTCTGTAGTAGATATCCCTTGCGCTCGGTATAAATGAAAGTATTCTAAAGTTACGCCTCGTTAGTCTACCCGCTTAGAAGACTTCTTATCTCTGAATCTAGCCGAGCTCTTGTTACTTTATATTTGTTTGAGAAAGTTAAAAATTCTCCTTTATTTCGTGGGACCCTGTAACTAAGTTCTACATTAAGTGGTTAACTTTATATATAACTTGGTATTGAATAAGACTGCACTGCATTATGTTGGCAACGTATGAAGCATGCAATTTATAGATAATGCTAAGGCATTTAGTGTAGCTATTTATTCAATGTACAACTAAATATATTAAGATATCAAACCAAAGTCAAGACCGAACGAGTGGGCGTCGCGCCAAGAAACAATAACTTTACACTTGACATATTTGCTCGAAGCCATCCGGGTTATGGCGTTTTAGTACAATGGTTAATCATCATTAAATATATCCAAAGAGTTACTTATGTATCTTTGGTCCCACGCAAGTTATAAGTTAATATTGTTATTTCCTATCTGCGTACTTAAAGCTAAGTTATAATTAAGTTTTTCTACTTAAATAAGTGATCCATTCTGTCCATCTATGATATTTGTACGGAATACTTAATTTTTTTCGGTAGGTAATTGTTAGTTTCCTTAAATACAATATTATTATTTTACTCACTTATACGTCAAAATGCACAAGTAATTCGTTCTCTTCGTAGACATGCCCCATTTCCTTCTGTGGTCCGTATGAAAATATCAAGTAGGTATTAAAAGCAAGTGGACTATTAGTGCTAACCGAGATTTGCTGGCTAGAAAATAGGTTTAATCATGGTATCATAACGTTTTACAGCTTCGACGGGTGCATACGTTTTATGGCAACTCTGAGCGACATTGTCAACAGATCTTTCGACGCTCTTTACGGCAGTTGAAACGTTGCTTTAACAGTTTTATAGTTTTCGTCGTCACAGAGACCTTAATGGCCATTGCTAAGTGCCCGCCCGGGGTTGTACTGTCCTCTAGAATATCACTATTTCTTTCATACATGCGAAGATTTCCATCTCTTGGGTCGTAAAGACGTTTATTTTTATCTTTTATACCGATTATGTTCTTAGTGCTTATATTATATTGTCGTTGGGATATGATGTGATATGAAAGATACATTAAACCATAGACATAAAACGTTGACGCTTTTAAAGGATAGGTATATTAAAAGTCTTTGTCGGAATTATGTTGGACGAAATCAATATAATCATGATTGTATACGTGAAACAGTTCAAAAAGCTATAATTCTTCTTAAACTATTCAGAATTATTATTAACATATTCTTTCATTTTGCATTTTCATCTACGAGTATATTTTACTTTAACACGGAATACGGCATAGATACGGCACAGGTTACTCCAGTCGTGGTCAATATATTCAGCCTTTGACCACGGCTGGGATAACCTGGTCAAAACTTCAGGCAATAAAAGGTTATGTATATCTAATATCAACGCCGTATTTCGTATTCAAAACAAATTGCGGTAAATAAGTAGATTATATAAACGCCAACGTTTTACAAGACCATAAAATAAACCATAACGTCGTTAATCAAATTTTCCTTAAACACACAGCTGAAGTATAAAGTAAAAATAAAATACCATTTGGCTGACGATTATTTTCGCTAACCGACGTATTACCACATTAATAATAAATAAAATGGCGGAGTTTATTGAACGTCGATCGTCTGTCATTAGTGAGGATTCAGTGCGCCCGACTGCAAGGCGACACAACTTTAAACGTAGCTTGTTATTTACGTGTGAATAACTAAATTGTGAGGCTTCTTTAATTAAAATACAGGGAAACGTAGTCAAGGCTTGTTCTGACGCGTGTCGTCATCGTCCTGCACTCACGTCAGTTGCAAGCCTTACGTTATTAATTTGTGCACTAATTAATAACACTTGAGTATAAATTAATTAGGAAACATGGCTTCTACGTTGAAATTGATATTGGACTCAGACTTTGATACAGCTTGGTAAAGTAAATTAGATTTATTTACTGGAATCGAAGTTCAATTACCAATTTCTATGTTATGGGGCATCGATGGGCTTCACCAATCAATGCTACATTATACGTAAAAGATTATTCGTTATTTTAATTTGTTTTTGAAGGGTTTGGGTCAAACTCATAGCTTATTAATGCTAACCTATACGCGGAGGCCCTACTGACAGACGAACGTGACTCTAGCATGACTGGCGCGGCGTACTGTGGTCGTCCTCGAGTCCTCTGTCTGCTCCTTCAGGCGCTAAGTCTTATTTTATAAACGGGTATTCGAATTATAAATTTCTAAGTGGAAACATTTCTGGTCTAACGCTGAATAGAGAACTGCTACGACTGGCTACGAGTCTAACGTACTATATTTTGTTCTAAAATTTAATAGCATTTTATATGTATTATACAAACCCAACAAGGCAGAAACTAATGGTAACCTTTATGAAATGAACTCACATCTAATTGTGTGAACATCGCCGTAAATACTCACTTTGTCACCGTCATATCAGTTATGTAAATGAGAGTTTGATAAGCTGGACGCATATATTAAGGAAACTGTCTTATAATATCGTTGCCGCAGTAAATGACTTATACAAAAACACTTAGAGATCGTGTAAATGCTCAAAACAGAATTTTAGCGGTAACTGCTTTGTTACTCTAGCCCCTAGTTTGAAGGGCTAGACTCTGTGAAGATATTTGGATGTTTGTGACTTAATCTCCCGTAAACTGTAAAACAGTTTTAAATGGTACTGGTACATAGATTAGGGATACTTTTATTGGCTGGATTAACGAGTAGAATACTTTTTACATCGGTTGTCTTTTGCGAATTTGTTCACAAGTTAAAATATTGAGGAAAATGATTGAAATATCTTCTTCTTCCACGAGCATCTCGTTTTAAATTTCTTTATAACCGCGAAACCCTTACAACGGGAAATGCCGAATTTTGATGAAAACTCAAGAATACTATTATGGTTTCACATTTATACGAAGATTAAATACTGTATAGTATATTGTCGTCACGTAAGGGTGGTTATGAATTATGACGTTTCAGTGTGAGCAACAAGTGAAGATGGCGCCTCTCTGTCGGCGACGTGGGACTGCAAAAGGAATTCCAATCTGGTCGTGATGAGCTGAGCAATGGCGCAAATTACACACAACCGTCTTTTATTAGTTAACGCGCCAACTCGAATGGTCCAATTCGTTTGTGGGTGGACCGCACTAATATACTTAGTCCACCATTGTTGTTATTTTATTTAGGGTGTGGTTAGGAAAACGTTCGGTTTCTAGTGGTTTACTCATTTACCGGTTACCCAGACTTTTTCTGTTATTCTTTATCTATAAGGAGTACCTGGGGTCCGAAAGCGCTGGCTGAATCAACAAATCACGTTTCTATTCTAGAGGCTTTTTTTTTAATTTTGCGTCGCATGTAGTCGCTAGCCTTCTGTAAAACAGGTAAAAATGGCGGTATGTTTAATAAACTCATACAAACCGTGGCCCTAATCGATATATTTATTTAATTTAGTAATTAACTGACTCCAAAGCTATTTTTTTATTTGCGTACACTAAAATAGGGTTATAACTTATAATAAGTAAATGTTATTTTATTTTTATTTTTTTATTTATTTATTTATTTCAGGCAACAAATAGAAAATTTACACGTGGTATAAACTTATTCTACGGCCCATAGATAAATACCTTAAAACTAAGAATACATAGATATATATTATAAAGTTGTGTTAGTGATAGAACCTTAAGACTAGTGTTAGTAGCCACTTCACTATCGCGCTTAGGTCCTTTTGCGTTCCGGTGGTAACTTATTGGTGCATAGTCGTAACTATTGAGTGTATTTAGTTTACGAGTTGATATTGTTTGGTCGGAAAACAAATAAGTTGTGTTATGTGGGGTGTGACGCGCAACAAGTAGCCGCAGCGACGCGTCGGCGCCACTTCCCCATACTACGAATAGAAATGTATATAAGAATAAGGGTTCTTTTAACTTTAATCCTATGTCAACCGACAGGTTTTCATAACGTATTAATAATAAGTTAAAATTATATTCAGACGTTATACGGGACGCTGTGAAGCCTGAAATTAAGCTGAGCTTTTGCTTAGGAATGAACCTATATTTATTTTAGGTATACTGTATACCTACATCATCTGATAGAAGTATCGTTACGAACTGTTACACTAATATTATAGTACGGTACCATAATAGTAGTGCTATTTCTCCGAAACAATAAATATATTTTAAAAACACAGGTGGCCAAGTTCCTCCGGGTGCTACTGGAAATACCTTCTGGTGTGTACCAGAGACGTCCGCAGCAATGGACGTGGGAGTGGCCAAAAAAAGGTTACCATTAAATTTATTCAAGAATTTACAGATTTCAACTCACCTTGTCCTTCGACAAGGTGAGTTGCATAGAGTATAAACTCTTTGCATACTCATACTTAAAAACGTTGTAGGTGCAAGCTACGGATATGCTACGAGAACAAATGTAGATGGTAATTATCGTAGCATCTATTTGTACACCTTAGTTCATATTGAGCCGTATAATTTTTGTTATATTTTGTAGAAAATATACAAAAACGACGATATCAGGCTCTATTTTTGTTTTTAATATTGCATTTATTGTATCAATGTCACTCGAATTGATAATCAGGGTTGCATTAACCCCAGGATCTGTTCATTGAATTTTAAGTGTTAATTTATGATCCATCGCTGACGGAAACAATTTTATGATATCATATTTATAATAGTTAACTGGAGTGTTGTTTTCCTTGAATAAAAATATAATTTTACGTAGCTTTGTATTCTGTAAGTGGCTTGAAGCGTTCCAAAGCCGCTTAACTTTTCACGCTCAAATAGATAAAGATTTTTATTCTCGGTAATTCTTTTTAATGCTGAAATAAGTCTAAAGGCTGAGACTTATACTTTTTATACATATAATCACACCTGTTTCTCCGATGAGGTTGAGCAGAAGGATATTATTCGCCCACTTTTCACCATTATCTTTGCTGGTACATATAATATACTCGTAGCGAACCAATTGACGTTGACCTAGCACTTTTATATTGACCTTCGAGCTACTTATTTTCTGCCAGTCAACCTTGAGGTGATACAGAAATAATGCTCAGGTAGGTGCTCATTGTTATTAGGAGAGTGAGATCGACAATGATACAAATAAATACAACACTAAATACTACACTATGTATATAAATGAAATATCCATTATAAATACACATATAAGTATATCCGTTATTATTATTCCTCTGTCATTACTTGTATCAATATTACATAATATAACTGTTTGTTGTTAGTTAAAAATTGCCAAATTATGGTTCATTGTTCGACGGATACACTACTTGCAAAAGAGGCTAACTTGGGCCTCTTAAATCTTGCTGAGACTACTATGCACCCATAATAGGGTAGACGACTGTCAAACCAAATCAGCTTCTTTTTATTAAATGTCAAAACGACAGACCTCTGAGGAATTTATGGACCGTCAAACCACTCACACACGATGATCAAAAATAACAACTAGAGTAATAATAATATCGAATGCAACATACATAATTTGCGATTCTTTATTTAATAAATACATTTAAATTATTTATTTTAGTTGTAGACAAATACCCCATTATTCCGAAGATCGTTGTTAGAAAACCTTTAATAGTATAGCTTATATGACCATCGTCGTCAAGTCGTTAAAAGTCAATATGCATAGTCGTTAAACTATGGTACCAAGAGACCGTTCACGTCCGAGTACGTGTGTCCGAAGGCTCTTAGGGTTCCGACGTAATAGCAGTCCACTTCCGCTTTATTAAATTTCTTTGCAAATACACTTTTATTGTCGTCGGCCAACGATCTTTCGACATCGCTCGCCCCACTCGATTGTATCGCATGCAAATAGTGGAACAAATGGGACTGCCCTTAGTACTATTATGATTTTATGAACGAAACCTTCATAAAATACAATGCAGAGAATGTTCTCGAGCGAAAAATATTCATGCCGACGCTGTCGAAAATGCAGTTCAGTTTTTTTTTCTGGTAAATAAATGAATAAATAATGAGGTAACATTGAACTTTAAGGTTCAAATTGCTTTGTACACGAGTACTGATAATAAGACATGAAAGTGAAACGATGTTTGGACAAATTTAATGTTATTTTTATTGGTTTATATTATCACGCCCAGTTGTATTTGTACCAATGAATATTGGTAACAATCAGCTACCCAGTGTTCATAGTTACCGATCAGGAAAGTCATTCAGACTGTAATAATTACATTAAATTAGTTGTTCTGTTTACAGTAGACCTCCCCCGTACCCAAAAACTGTACTTTTGTAAATTAATTACGAAAGCAAAGTTGCCCAATCTCGAAATGTAAGGAGAAGCTTCGGTCTTAGTAATATTTTCAGGAAGTAATTTAATACCATTGTTAGAATATATTGAGTCAACTAATAATAGGGAGAACCACACTTCGAAAACAGCTTAAAGTGAAAATATAACTAGTTATAAAACAATTTAATAGGTATATAAACTTATCGTGTGATGGGTTTTGATGGCGTCATATAGCTTCCTAATGAAGTTGTCGTAACGTGGCGTGTGTGCGTCAAATGACGCAAAATGTCGTATGTGTGAGTTTTCGTCATACTGACGCCTTTATATAAAGAAGGTGTGTGCAGGTTCTTACGTAGGTAAAGAATTAAAGATCTTACCGATTGAAAATCACTTCATCACGCGATTTCCTTGGATAGCGCAAGCGTAAACTCATTATAACGTCGTCTAGTCTAGTCTAGTCTACCAAATGTTTTTTTCTAGAGGGATAAAATATAAATCGTTTAGCGAAATATAGATACCTAAAAATATTTTAGAATATACTATTTGTAGATACAAATAGGATAGGTATTCTATAATTGGTAACCATTGTCATTTAGGCTTTTAAAATGCTTTGTGACGTGACTGCTTCTGTGGCGTGGTCGGTAGTGCATCTGCTTTCGACCCCGGAGTCTCGGGTTTGATTTCCGGTCGGGACAAACTTTGTGTGAGACGTTTGTGCCGAGTTCTGGGTGTTTCCTATGTATAATATGTATGTATTTAGAAAAAAATGTATACAAGTATTTATATCAGTTTAGTAGTACTCATATCACAAGCTCTGCTTAGTTTGAGACTAGATGGCGTTGTGTATTCACACAAGTCCTAACATATTTATTAATTTAATTATAAATTTTATTGCATTTTTAAGATGCTACAAACAAAGTTCCCATGGAGGGTGGTCTATAGATTTAAAAGTTATATATAAGAAATATTTTGAAAAGAAAATCACTATATATAATAACCGCGACTCCACCCCATTACTAATTCCCACGGGAACACATTACTAGGACAAAAATTGTCTATAGCACTCAGGAATGATGTAGCTACATATTAGCGAAATAATTTTTCAAATCAATTCAGTTGTTACGATATAAGACAGCCACAAAACTATATCCGTAAACAGTACATTAACACATAATTCAATAGCTAGCCTACAACACCGTAAGGAAATAAATATATGATAGCTATAAGACTGTCGAAAACATCGATAATATCATGACTACCCAGCCATAGCTAGACTGTAGGTTCGTCTCGAATAAATTGCCGTGATGTCTACGCCATATTAAGTTCCCCTACTTCAGCCAAATTCACTATTTCATTGTCATAACTTAGTTAAGATGGTAATAAAACTGATTAGACCTGATTAACGTGAGGTAACAGACTCTCTGTTATGTAGAGATATGAGATAGAATATGATTCTGTGAAATTATTATGCAATACAATTAAATTTTGTTTGTGAAACTATGATGTCGTATTTTGCAAGGTTTCCAAGATATCTTACAATATAGATTCTTTATATAAGCAGGTGAAACTGTTACATAATTCCCAAGTCAGCAATCAATTGACTAAATAAATCTATGACTAACAAGAAAATACTAACAAAAATGGTTGTCATAAATTATTGTCTCACCATTTTCAGCATACATTTTATAATCTACAATACTTTAGCCAGTGCTTTTGAGGTCGTATTACCTACATTCTTCAAGTTTTTAATTGCAAAACTTTCTCTGTGTTCGTCAGTTCCGCTGTGATGTATTTTACCGTAACAAATAGGAGTAAAAACTATAATCAATATCCCGAGCCCTACATTTTTCATTAAAGGAGGCAAGGGTGTGGGGTGTAAATGCCAGTGCTTCAGTAGGGAAAGTTGGGGTGGCGCGGCTGAAGAGGCGAACGGGTGGGGTTAGAACAATGGCCACCATGACATTTAGCATGGAAGCGATTGTAACGGCCCGTTGGACCCGCGAACCACTGGGCGTACAGCCGTGCCACGCATAGGTACCCTCAAGTACTGAATATCGTCTTCCTTTTTTGAATTCATCAAATCGTACGTCTTCACCGATTACCATCTACGAATTTTAAAACAATTTTTTAAGTTCGTCTCACATTTTTGATACGTTCTTAAGACAGTATTCTTAGACCATTAAGCTTTTTAAGGTTTTGAACACGTACCTACCTAATTCTCTTCGAAATCGTTAGCAAATATTATAAGTACTTAATTTTACTGATGACATAACAATGTGAAACAAAAGTAAAAATACAACTATTCCTTAAAATGTCGACCGTTGGCTCTGAAATAAAACCTCAGTTAATAGGGGTCTAACGCCAAATATCATTTAATATTTATGAGTCTTGCTCTAACAATATTAACAGTTTACAAACGGTATCATCAAATAATGTAGACATGCATAAGCGCGTTATAAGTATTACTTAAGGTAGTGAACGAAAACATAAACTGCTTAAATACTTTAGGCACATTTTCCGTGCAAAAAGTAAAGAGAAAAAGTTTATTGGAAGTATAAATTGAGACTAAAAAGCAGCGCGCTGTTGCTCGAGTTTCTGTTGCGGGTGAAAAAAAAAACAAATTGTCGCTGGATGGTAAGTAATGCTGGGGACGTGCCGCAGCGAGTAGAATTACTTCATTTTCCCGCATCCTACAGGTGTAGCCGCTGCCACCACAGGCTGGAAATCCGTAATCAAATTATATTTTACTTGCTAAAATAAAGTATAATAATTGCTGGGTTTTCTGGCGGACTGCACACAATAGTTAATTAAATTTTGCGACTCCATGAACACCGGCACCAAGCCATGCCACTAATATCACTAATGTCATAAATTACATAGAAATAAAGGATATGATAGTTTAAATACCTGAGTTGAAATAGTCACCGTTATCAACACCTGTGGCCCGGATTCCTGGATTAAATATTATAATATTACGGAATCTTTTAGCAAACTAAAAATAGTTTCCATATTGCATATTCCAATAAGTGATAACATAACAAGATAACATTATTGAAAAATATTGTAGTAGAAATTCTAAAGTAAAAGTCTAACGAGGCAAGTATAGTGCAATGAACTTAATACCTTAGTTAGAAACTAAGAGAGTTCCGACCACTCCAATGTTATTATATTGATCTTTCTATCCTCTCAATAAAATGCTCTTAGATGTTTCAATTAAGTGAAGTGAAGAGAAGTGGTATTATAATTTTCATTTCAAGGAATCTAACATGAATGGTAAAGCTTATTTTTTATTTCGTAATTAGAATTATCACTGTGAAGCCTGATTCGTATTTTTTACCAAACAATATTTACCTAAATTACTAAGGTATATTATTGTTAACTATTTCAGTGTTTTGAATCAAACTGTACTTATTAGGTGAATTCGAAAAATGCTATAATTGTACAAAATATTTTCACTTGACAATATTTTTGACAATATCAGTGAAACAAATAAAACATGCATTTAAAAACATTACAGAGACTATAATATGCTCGTTTTACATATTACATGCCGGAGACGGCATCCGCTGCTCCTGACACCCATTCACTAGATAATCGTTCGCATTGTTTGCCAAACCCCTAAATGCTTTCAAACCACCCTTATCTAGCATAATCGTGATACACGGGATCTTTATTTCGTACAATAAAATCATTCAAACCGTTATTAAAATAGTCACTGTGATGTCATATTCGTTTAGTCAATAATAAGTTAAATGTTCAGTCATTAAGAAGTTGTATGTAGGTATAACTTTCTAGACAATGTAACTAGGGTTGAAGTTACAAGGTATTAATGATTATTTATTTACTTTATAAAGCACTAGCGGATGCCCGTGGCTTTGCCCGCTTAAAAAATTATATACTAAAACCTTCCTAGAGAACCAATCTATCCATTGGTGAAAACCGCATCATCGCATCCGTTGCATAGTTTAGTACATAGGGACGGACAGACAGCGGACTTTTTTTATACTATGTTATGAAATATCATGGTCAAAATCTTGGAAAAAGACATCAATATATATAACTAAGAAACCTCCATCACAGTTGGAATTATCATAACGTCTACATTTTGAGCATCGGTCACCAAGAGTAGCAACTGACAGGTGGCTGACCTCAGTCTATCTTTTCGAGGGGAAAGACATGCTGTATATACAAGTACCAAGGGTTTATATTACAAGTACTTACATCCCACCACCCCAGGGTAGGGCATGGGGTGGTTGTTACGTAGGTATTTTTATTTTATTCGGTGACACCCTGAACCCCTGTAGGGAAATTGGATTGATACTACTTTAAGGGTTTTTAGACATCAACTGCTGTTTTATGTTTAAACCAATATTGAGTCTTTATGTCCTGTATAGTTTACGACACCGTCTGTTATTATATTACAGTTTATTACGCATTATCGTAAATTATTATTATATACTAGTTAAAGCAACCATTCCCGAATTCGGTAGGAACCTAGACCTAGGAAGAAAATATTTTATGCTCCGTTCCAACAACCAGTGAAATTAAATTTTAAACTTACTACTTATAAGACAAACCTTAAAATTTTCAAATGAAAGTAACCGTAGGATAAAAGAAAAGTGACGTACAACTCTACCGCTTTTTTATTATTATTGAGTTTAAGTATTAACTACTAAATATTAATTTATTATTGTTTTAATATTTAATTGATACTAACCTAGACATAAGATTTTACTAACATATTCATATATAGCTTTTTGCATATTCATATATTGCCTATATTGCTTTTAAATAAATTATTTATTCATTCATTCATTCGTTAAAATAAGTCAATAACTTGAAGCTAAAATTTACTGAAGATTAATTAAAATATAACTGTAGCTTACAGAGAGTTTTAGCTCTCTGTAAGTTAGAGTTATATTTAAATTTAGATATTTGTTACAATATAATATTCTGTAGATATTTTCCATAAATTCAAGATGCCTGCAAGCTACACTGAATTTGCAATATACTAAACAGCACGAACCAACTCTGAATTCCATTACGTATTATTGCATTCTGAATTTAGATTACTTTCATTGAACAAAACTGCAAAAACGAACTGAAACTAGCTCATTATTGAAATAGCTAAATTGCACGTTCAGAAATTAAACAAGCTCATGTGGTATTAGTTACCCTCAGGTAACACAAAGAGAAAGAACGAACTACGTAGAGAATAAATTGGGTGTGAAATAAAACTAAGTACCTGAAAGTTTTACATGGTCGGGCCTTACTGGTGGCAGTTTGAACTGGAACAAAGTTGGCAATACTGAACAGTACGGCATGCGGCATACTGTTGGAGTATTTGATGCCTGCGGCCATGCTAGCCAAGTTCTTCCGCGTGCCCATTTCGCGTTCGCCAACTGATGTTTCCGTCTCAAATTTTTCAATACTTCTTACTTGTATATCGCTGTTTTAATATTGTTGAAAAACAAAACTCAAACGCAAAAGTTTGCGTGGTGGTTGCTTATTGTGTAATAAATCTTCAAACAACTTATTGTGAACACAGAATTTGTAAAATTTGAAATGTATACATAACACTTAAAAAGGTAAACCTTTAAAGTGTTTACTTAATCATCATTATTAGGTATTCCAATTGACTAGGTACCTACCTATTATACGTTGTTTTTCACCGTTTTTCATTTTTGCTCTTTTCTGTAGAATAGAGCAATCTCTTGTAAACGTACGTATTTAGATATTCCAAAAATATGTAGGAGGTATGCTAAGTTTTTTGTTTAACAATATGTAGAAACCACAGCTAAAGTTATAAAATGTGAATATGTGATATTGTTCGAAAATATGAATAAAATTTTGTAGGGTAAACTATACCCAATTATTAGTAGGAGCTAATGACAAAATTACCATAAAATCTCATTTACAACAGCTAGTAGACAAAACATGTGAGAGAGTCAAAGTAAATACTTAAACCATAGTTTATAAAATCATAGTATTAAATAAATATTTTGTACTTAAATCTAAAACTCTACAGAAATTCTATTACTGGCATAGAAATTCCTAATATTGGCATATTATCTATATATTTAATACAACAATTTGTCTGTCTGTCTGTCCGTCCGTCGCGTTTTTAATTTACATACATTTGCATGAAATATTAAAATATTATTTTTTATTTATAATTTTTTTTTTTTATATTTGAGGCGATACAAAGTTCGCTGGGATAACTAGTATATAATTATTGGCACGTAATCAAAGAAGGAAATAATAGCCTATTCTCATTAAAAATATAAGAAATACCTACGAATCCCTAGAAATACCTATACCTATACTTAAGGGTAGAAATTGAAACACTGTTTTACAACAACTCTGCTTTTAATTAGGTAAATATGTTTTGGTTTGAATTGCAGGATTTTCTTTAGGGCCAGTAACGGCAATAGCCTTGCCCCCACCAACGAAATTACTGGCAAAGTGTGGGTTTGTAATGCACCTCTGCCTACCCCTTCGGGAATATAGGCGTGATGTATGTCTGTCTGTCTTTTTATTTTGTGTTTCATTGTTTACAACGGACTAAAATGAAAGAAAACATATTATTAGCAGTCCATATTCTACTGCCAATAATAGGATTTTGATTAATTTATTGTGCCATATGTTGGCACATGAAATAAATAAAATTTGGAAAAAAGTATTAAATAAATAATCTTTGAATCTACTGCCTGGAGGTGTAATTAAGTTTATAAAATCATTTCAAGAGTATCTTTATGCTGAATAACTGCGACTACGAGTATACTAAAATTAATAAAGCACTCGCCTTAAGTAAAAAACTAAAATAACAACTCCAAATCACCAGCACTAAATGTCAGCCGTTGTTTCTAAATCACCACAATGGATACGAAAACAGTTTTGCCAATTTAGAATCGAAAAATAATGCTATTTTACTTTTTACCATTACTATGCGTGATAATTTTGGCAGCTGTCACTTCAAAAGTCGATTTCGTCAAAATGATGGCTTATACGCCAAGTTGTTTCTTGCCCGAGGTAAAATGAGCTCAAGAAAATAAAACAAACAACTGCCATTAGTGTCAAATGTACAGGCATTAGGCATTGTGGGGAGTATCGATTGTTTGACATCGTACACTTCCTAAGCTTTCTTAAGACATGCTATTCACAGCAGACCGTCACGGAACATTTAACTCCTTCTACGAGTACTCTATAATTACAATCATGTACCTACTGACATTTTACCCCCAAAGAGGCTATACAGAGGCACTTGTAAGCCTACATGTTTCCGGCGTAACGGCAGGCAGGCCACCTTTTGCAACTCTTTATACACAGAAACCTCAGTCCAACAGCAACCAAACGTATTGGCTTGTAAACATTTAAAATTCAATAATGCTAGTATCGCGTTTTTTTTTTGGACAGAAAACACCCAACTGAACTTGGACTTCAGGGACGTCAGTCGCATACTCAACCCACTGTGCCACTGAGGCAGTCAAATACTTTTATTTTTAAATTATAAGTAGGTATCATTTTAATAGCTGAAATAACAAGACTATGCAATAAATAACTTACTAAGAAATTAAGAACTATATAAGTAAGTTTAATTTCAAGATTGTGCTTAATAAAAGTGAGTAAGAAAATGTTGGGTTGATAAATGATGTGCTTGTTCAATGAATCTCCATCAGCGCATCGTGGCGCTGCAATTTCAAAAGGGAATTACAGTTATCTGCTCCCTGCTCAGTTTGCGGACTTGGCATTATAAAATTCTTCGCAGCTGCAGACATACCGACGCGTTCGTCTGTGTCTGTTAATTCCTCTCTCAAAATATGATTGCAAAATGTGATATCAAACTTAGCTATGACTTATAACTTCACTTTGCGTGTGTACTTTAGTTTGTTATTGTGTAAAATGGTTAAATTCGTTAATGATAATCTAGTATGATAATATCAAAGGTATCGTACCTATAGTTAATCAGTTTAGTGACAAAACATCGGGGATTAGTAGAAGGAACCATCCATGATGTATGAATAGGTAAGTTCTTAGAAATCAGTTAGATAAAAGTCTTGAAAGATTAAAAATTAGAAGTGTAAATTATGTGATCCATAATTTCTTATCTATGATCCAAAATGTGCGTTGATGCAAACCAACCATTTATAACTAACGATAGAGTTTGATCCTTACGTCATCAACACGCGCCAATAGGGGCGGACGTGTCCATGCCGCTTATCAATAAACATTGTATTGTAAAGTTTTCAATAAAAAAATTTAATATCTATTTTTACTCTGTATCCGGTGTTCTGTTAAAGTTGTACAACGCTATCATATATCAGCTTCAGCGACATATTGCGCATGACCACCAAACTGGCAATAAATGAAAATTATACCTGCGTATTAATTTACGGAGTGAAGTGATATTAGTTTGATTGTTCAATGAAACTATGACTACTAGGATCACAGAATAGGGAATAGTATGTAAGTACTTACATACTAGGATAATATATTTCAAACCGACAGCGCCCCTAGTGGAAACATAAAGTACAGACAGACACAAATCACGTCTTTATCCCCAAAGGGACCTAAACTTTCAAAATAACCAAATAAAATTGGTGAATTGGTATCGATACCAAATAGCAACAAGCGTCAACACATGAATGTTCGCACGGGTGTTTACCGCCGTTGTTGACCGTCCGAGACATAGATAGAAACAGCCTCGCCCTACGCGTTCTGCCCAAAACGATATTGCTCACGCATGACGTTCGCAACCCAAGTTTGCACAACAGTTTTAATGCCTATACCTATCTCCAAACAATTGCCGCAACGGTAATCACGGACTCGGTTCAAGGCAATTTCAGCCCTAGATCCTTAAAGACCTTTGCAAAAATTTGTTACTTTAATCGCATTTTTTTTGTTGAATCATTTACATACCTGATTAAGGATATATCATGAAAGTGATGAGAACTAAAATAAACACATCACATCGTATAAAAACTGCTTCTTTCTGAAACTCTTCAGAACTTTAAACTCAATATAACATAAAATTTTAACAAAACACAATCGATCCAGACGAGAATCACACAAACGTGAACGGGAATGACTTTGTAAGTACAAATCTAAAATCTCATTAGAGAATCTATTCCTTTGAAAATGTTCGAATGTGTCGAAGATTCAACATAAAACTTGAACGTTCCTTCGTACAGTTGGAAATCAAATAAAGTAAGCCAGATGTCGTCAGTGCAGTTGCAAAGTGCTGGTTTGAGCTCGTCATGACGACGCTTTCGTCACAAGACGTATGTAATATCATCCAATTTCGTGCTGCACCGACAAATGACTTGGAAAAATGTCGTCTCCCAATCTGTTAGTGTTCGTGATATGAACAGATTGTACTATTTGTACGACAGTTTGTATGCAGCAAATATTAAACACTATCTTCGACATACTTCGGTGGCTATTAATTAAAAGGCAGTATGTGTATATTTGTTACAGTATGGTGTCGTTCACACTCCTATATTAGAGATTGTTGATCCTGATCATAAAACAAGTAGTTTGCTGAGCAAATATTTAGATATGAGAGCACACTGACCCAGCGATTTTCTCTTCACTATATATATCTTTTTATCACCAATTTGTGGTGAATTGTTTTGTGGCCGATTACCACGCCAATTATGAGGATTTTGAATCAGCAAACGAAAACAAGATTTTAACTTAATAAAAAAATGGTTTATCTGGCAAAATAATAGGGATATTATACGTAAATGTTGCCATAACAGCACAAACGTAGCAGTGAAATACTAATCCCGAACGGATTGCAAAGAGCACGCGCCGGTAGACCTGCACTGTACAGTTTACAATTCGCGTTCATATTTAGACATTAAACCAAAACTACAATTATAGAAATGTTTGAATTCGTACCACTAACCCGTATAAGCTGGTATTAAACCGATGCCAACGTTGGCATGATAAGGACTTGTAATATTATAGCACTTCTGTTTCAGGATTTCTGTTTATTACACTCAAGGTTTAGTGAAATTCAAGCAAAAGTATTACAATGTGTTGTTCCAAACGGCAGGCCTTACAGCTAGACCCTTATTTAAACAGGAGCTTTCATGAGTCCCCAGATAGCAGTCTCAGAAGCTCACGTTACGAACGACACCAGTTACCGCACTGAGTTTCTCCAATAAATGATTATACTATATATAGATTTTGATATTGGGATTCATTTCTATTTCATTTCAAATTTCTACTGAGTTTGGCTTACGCACTTAATGTTCGGCATAAAAATATCAGTTCAATTTCAAATACAATTTCGATATCCAACAGTTAACTGTCTCAAAGGTGAGAATTCTTTTCATTCTTATTTTATAACGATTTCACTAACACAAGTATCTATTTATGGGTTGTTCCTCGCAGGGGTACACAGTTATACAGAAGCATGTTATATACCTATATAAGCTTCACCAGATCACCAGATATTTTTGTGGTCTCAGTCGGTCCCACGATGGTCCCACGTCAAAGTGCACTAACCTATTACCGATAACCGCGGATCTTCTATGTGTGTATATAGTACCCGTAGTAGTCACTTATATGTAGGAATAATTGATTTATAAACGAGTAAGTTTATCAAAGCTATGTCTGTGTAGACTCAATGAACTACATTGTGCAATGAATATCTCAAATTCGTTGAATAACTTGTGCAATTGAAATGTAAATAGGATCGGGTGCATTGTGGAATTCATATTTTAATTGCATTAATCTATTAATACGATATTCTCTCACAATGGACACTCGCGCTCGGATCAATATGCAGCTATTATAGAGCTACGCTATTTAATACTATTAACTATTCTGTGATAAAGCCCGCAGTTCTGTAAATACGTATAATGCTGTAATATTATGTAGGTAGGTAAGATTTTATTTATATTGCACCTGTAATGAGCATCACAACGGGTGATGGCGCACAATATAATATATATTTTTACTATATAATTTTATATACCTACGTAAATAAATGTTGTCTATTTATTGGTTTAATAATCAAGCCAAACAATGACGCACTCTGACCTACCAAATAATAATTTTCACAAAACTTCCCGCTAATAGATTCCGAAATGCATGCAAATTCACAGCTGAAAATGAAACTCTCTTGTGGTCTATGAGAATTAGTATTTCATTATAATATTTACATGGTTACATTATTATTTAGATCAATTACACTATTAATATTGATATTTATTTAGATTATGAAACCAACTCTTTGGTCGTACAATTTCATAGAGCTGACATTTACCATCGGCCGGTCGTTATCTGCGTACGCCTCCCACGATCTGTTTCACTTGCAACCAGATAGGGGGCGATGCCGCTCATACCGGCCACTCTCCCCGTAATGGACGCCACGACCCCCTTTTATTACTGACCCGCTAGTAAACAGATCATTCGGGTTTGTGGTGTTATAAAAAAGAAATTAACTCTGGCCGGTGGATATCCAGATATTTTCAGCGCTTCTAACATAAAATTGTATGTCACGCACATTCCGCGATTTAAAGCGCCGCAGTGCTATTAAACATAATGCTATTACTGAATTTAATATCAGTGAAGTCCATCAAATCGGTATTACTCGGTGACTAGTTATTATTTCGTTTCACATGCTGTGTTATTGCAAAATACTTGGTATTAAGTTCAGGTAATACTAGCTACCTAGTACTAAGTACCTATTTAAACATTTCATATGAAGTACCTACTCAGTACCTATTAACTTGCTATACGATAGATTAGAATACTTCAGAATTTGTTCTTTATACTGGAACATACTAGGACAAAAACTAATCCATCTGGCCAAGGTTTCAATTCATTTTATCTCCGTACGAAGTACCGTCATCATTAGGTCAGCCATTTTTATAGGCTGCATATAACAAACTTGTTCTTACCTATGTACTTTAAATTAATTTAATATAGGTACACTAAACTTTATTAATACGGGCAAACGTCAAAACGGAAATCATATGGTGTCACGCATGCTGCTTGTAGGTTTTACCGCTTAAAAATGTTATCGCACCGGAAAGTACACTTTGTGATAGGTATTTTTTCAAGTTTCAATGATAACTAATGTATTCGTATCCTGTTGCTCATTATCACAACGGCAGAAAAAACCTAAGTGACTATTCAAAACAGTAGGCATAACAATTTTTTTTATTTTTTTTTTATTGGGCTTTGGCACAATCGCCATCAGCCTAGTAGGCATAACTATACCGGAGCCACAGAGAAATAGTATTGTTGTTTTAAATATGATTTTTTTTTAATACATCTTTGGTATGAATCGGAGGCTTTTGTAATCTTTATAAGATTCATAATAAATAAATTAGATCGGTTATGAGTTGCCCTCATCCAAATATTTAAAAAAATAGTTATAATTTATATTTGGAATGATGATAAATCTTTAAAGGACTATTAGCAGAGATCTATCTCTATATCTCATCACGTAGCGCCATCCATCATATTCGACATGTTTCCGAACCGTATTTATCGACTATCATACCAAACGATCGCATTCATTATTATATATATGAGAACATTCGCTTCAAATCTGAAATTAAATCGTATCAGAGTTTTATGTTAATATTTATCAAAAAGTTTTTGAATATTATGATATTTTTTTAAAGCAAGATTGCTGACTTTTCTTTTTACACAAATTTTAGTCGCAAAGCAGAATGATGTTAGATCGATCTGGAATTAGCGACATTTCCCATTTAAAAGTAGTGCTCTGCCAACTTGAAAAATGTCAACTTTTCTTTCAATCTAAATTTCAGAAATAAAAATATCTAATGGATTTGCGTATATACATTATACTTGTATCTTCCATTTACGGTGGCACGTCACCAAGTATTAAATTTTTCATCAAATCTGGTATTACTTAATCCACAGGGAGTGGATCTGAGGTCGTGCATGCCAACGGGCCGCGTTATGCCACGATGCTGGTGACACATCCATTATAGTGACATTTTCCCGCCCTTTTTCCTGTCAGATTTGATAGGTTTGAAAGCGACTCCTCCTCGCCGATGTTTTTGGGTTGATCCGTATTCTCTTTAACCACGTACGTGATAAATCGATGATTGAAAAACAACATTGTAACGAAAAGAGGTTTTACCCAAACCATTAAGGTCATTTTGCTGTTTGATACTCGTATCGTGGTTTACGATTTTTATTATTGAATCCTTTACAAATCAACTAAGTGAGATATGTATGCGTTTGTATTTAAGTATATCGTGGATTTTATTTAATAGAGACGTAAGAACTGACTTATAAATAATTTTGGCAAAAAAAATTAGAAACTTCAAAGGAGAATGCCCAGTAGTCGTTTCTTTTTTTTAAACTTAAATAAAAAGTGTATACCTAAGTAAATTGATAAATCATTTAATATTTTTTTAACAATCTTTTAATTCACTCGAACAAAATCGTATATGGCGTTTAAACTTGGATATAATTCGTGGTGTAATCGTTTTTAATTGTCTTCTTACTCAAATGCACTCCGTGCGGTGTCGTCGTCGGAAACCTCGCAGTGTTGACACCGGGGTGTGACCTCACGATGCATGCGAAACAGATAGCTACCGAAGCATCCATGCCCGGCAACGATCTGCGTCGCACGGTACGTGAGGTCACCATGCTGCCTCTGCAGCCAATCGTCCATGATCGGTCTCACCGCCGCGATGATGGTGGTACCCCACTTGGGTTGCTCAAGTCGCACCCTCCATGACTCCATGAGATCCTGGCGGAGTTGGGACCGCTGGTCCTCGATTTCTCGAGACTCAGGCCTGTGGTCCCGCTCCAGCGCTTCCTTGCGCCATTGGAACAATGACGCAAAGGCTCTCGCTTCCAGGTCCCATGGAGGGGTCCCAGCTAGGAGACATGCAGCCTCTCCGGAGATCGTGCTGTACCCCCCGTATGGTTATGACGGCCAAGGTTCGAAGTGGTCTGTTTAACAGAGTCACGTTCCCCCTGACCGCCAACCTATCCGCCCATACGGGAGCCCCGTATAGGGCCATACTCCGCACGATCCCCAGGTACAGTCTTCTGCAGGAAGCGTTGGGTCTCTTTAGGTTGGGCATCAGTCGCGAAAGCGCGACCGATGCCTGCGTCACCTTGGGGACCAAACTTCGGAAATGTGGTCCGAAGTTCCATCGGCTATCAAGTACGATCCCTAGGTACTTCATCGAGGGCTTGATGCCGATGCTAACGCCTCCCACATTTATACCTTGAACATTATAAAAATACTGTATACTTATAATAAAATTATGTATAAAGTATGGCAAATTCAATAGAACTAGTAGTGCTGGTTCAAATTCCTTAACAAACTATCTTAAGGTATCTTTTAGCAGACATTTAAGCTTTTAAGAAATAGGTACAACGTTTCTACTTCTGCATATTGTTTTTTGTCTAGTTTCATTCGATCGATGTATTTTGCAAACTTATTTTTATATTTCTGTTTCAGGTAAGTGAAAAACTGGAGAACGTGTTTAAAGTAAGTTATTAGGGTTCCGCAGTTCAAGTCCCGGAAACCTTATAGTTCATGTCCGTCCGTCCTCGGCTTTTCTCCTAAACGGTTAGTGCTAGAAAGGTGACGTCAAGAAAGTGTTAACATACAGTTATGCTTAATATTTTTTTAGGGTACGTCACTAAAATGCATTATTTTATTTAAACAGGGCTTCGTCCGTCCCTCCTCTTAAAGCTAAACAGCTGCCTCGAAAGATCTGAGAAAAATCATGATGGTACTCTAAACTTTACAGGAAAACCATACCCAACGCATCAGATAACTCTGTGAGTTCAGGAGTTAAAGAGGCTATAATGCGTAACGACGGAACCCTATTCTCCATAAGATTGTTTTTATGTTTCCTCACTAACTTTACTCAAACACCAATGACTACCCACTTTCACATTTTATTTCTTAACATTTATATATTCAAAGGTTGCCTGTAAGACATCGCTTTTAGTGCTAAGGTCACCATTTGTACATTTTCATACGATGTTTCTCATATTTATTTGTATTGGTGTACAATAAAGTTTATTCTATTCTATTCTATTCTATGAGTGTCCCGACCATGTCCCGACACACTTGCCAGTGTGTTAATTTTGTTTTGCTTGTATAAATCAAAACTATAATAATAATAATAACTACAATATAATCTACCGACACAAAAATCAACTACAAAACTGACACTTTTAAACGCCGTTTACACTTTCATTAGTGATTAGTTCGAGTTCATACATTTCAACTTGTAATATTGTAAAATAGTTACACTTAATAAAAAAAATGTAAACGAATCTTTAGTGTAAACCATGCAAGAGAAACAAATTGAAGTCTAGTTTCATGTTTAACTACGAGGTGGGATAAAAATAATTAAGACGCCACGTGTTCTGAGCCATAATGATAGCCCTGCAGGCGTCTACTTCACTAACTAAAATGGCGAACAAGAATTAAACGGCAATGAAAATTTCCATCGAGCCGTGAAATTACAATTTAAGCGTTGCCTGTTTATATGACATTTCTCAATCTAGTTATATACAGACTACCTTATTTTATATGCGTAGCAGTGACGTAATTAGGTGAATAACCTAGTTATCTATATATAGAAATGGTGAATGATTTTTGTCCCCCCTTAGCTCTCGAAAACTGCTTATGCTCCAATGATGGTTGACCCCTCTATGGATAGCCCTCGATATGGAGGCAAGCCAAAAAATCGAAAATTTGACCTAGCCCTAAGGGATCGAAAGTTATAGGCCAAAACCTATGGAGTGGTGCGGCGCGAAGCACAAGCCAGACACCGTACTAGTTTAATATATTTGCGAAATGTGCTGATTGACAGAAATGGTTTATGTGCTAATTTGTTTTTGAAGTTAAACTTGTTTACGCGCGCTTACGAGGATGCGTTACGAAAAGTGTCATCGTTACGAAAATTGTGAAAGAGTAACGTATAGTATATTACTTTTTCTCAACACTCAGATACTAGATTAGTATAAATTCTTGTCTGTTGTGCGTATCAATCAATATATATACCAATCACATAAAACTCCTATGATTTTAGTAAGAACTTAGCGCGTAGGTAATTATTAGAATAGGAAATATACAAGTAAACGTTTAAATTTCATTAACTACTTACCAATATACTTACAAGAACGAGAATAAAACCCATATTCATTAACTTATATGTACCTACTACCTAATATGTAGGTACAATAGAGCACTTAAATTTTACCAATTTAATTTTCCAGCATAATCTAATATCCAACATTATATTAAATTAGAATCCACCGTCGATTGGAAGATATGGCGTATAGACAATCATTCGATTATCGACCCTCGGACAGGAAGCCACAATTGGGCGCTACTTTACAAAGAAGCCTTATCTAGGACGCTCACTCGATACTGACTCATTCATCGATCATACGATACTCTATAGGATTAAGTATGATATTGCCGTTTAAACGCTTTTACGTAAAATACGCGTGCCACCGCCTTTAGAATACAGTATCGAAATAAGTTGGTACACACTCGTTATATAGATATAAGGGTTTTTAGAAATATTGTAAACTGGTTGGTGATTTTGAATCTGGCATGAAATAAAAGATTTATATTGTCAGTAATAAAATAATACGTTTAGATAAATAGAATGTAGAAAAATAAATCAGGGGAGAATAAAGTAAAGGAATTAGAGTATCGAGGCAATTGTTAATTTTGGTCGGTATCTGCTCATATTCATATCCATTCTTAAATTGATACAGATCATTAGATTTTATTGTCATCTATTAAAACAAGAGGCTCAAAATCACTGATACTATCTGTTTCTCTACAGAATAGTAGAGTGTTTCCTGAAAATATTATCTTAAAAATAAATAAGTGAAAGTGTTCTCGAACATGTTACAATCAAAATGCAATCCAGATTCACCCAGATGATCAATTAGCGGTTGCGCGCTCAGTTTACCCGACTAGGGTCCAGCTAGTATTAATACATAAATACCGGAGTTAGAACTCAGTCGTAACATCACTTAATATGTCTTTTACTGTTGACAAACATTACACGCAAAATGTTAGTGAGTTAAAGTGTAATCTGTTAGAAACAAGTATGCGGTATTATCACTTATCCATTACAGTAACTTGATTCTGATAAAAAAGACACACTATTGAAACACAGTCCTTTAAAACAGATGTTATTATTTACAATCTAATAGTAAATTAAAGCTTTTAATAGTTGTTGTAACGCGATATTATCGTATTATTTATCGGTAACGCCCCGCTGTGCATGGTTGTACTCGCTTATAACCGCCCGCCCCGCTTACAATGGTTCACTATATCGAAGTGCACGCGTCTGTACGTTTGCAGTACGCATGTTGGACAGTCGACAGTACGAACAGAGAAAACACATACCTCATTCGGACGTCTCACGCCGCGGTCGTATTCAAGTCCTTCTCAAAGTACAATTCAAATCAAACATTCAATTAATTATACATCTCGCGGCGATAACACGCACTTTATTACCGTTTCTTTTATTTACGTTTTTATTTCGCTGAACCTAATACAATTGCACTCGAGCAACACGGTCTATATTAATTTTAACGTTGTTATTCTTGTTTTATTGGTTTGTGCGTAGTGAATATGGAGGTGGTATACAAAACGGTGAGTTTATTATTTACAATTAATTTTTTTATTAAATTTATTATTTTCTTCATTTTGTAACAACGTTACATAGAACTTATTTAATTAAAACGAAATACCAGTCCATTTATAAATTTACGAGGCCAAATGTTTCAGTATCAATTGAGTTATATTTATGATCCTTCTTTCAATTCATGCGCATTGTGAGCCAATCAACAATGAACATTACGCCATTTAAGCTTGGTACACTAAGCATCCAAAACATTTGTCCTCCGTCCTCTAGCATTTTTATAGCACGCTTGTGCTTAATCATTGGTACTCCACAAATCACAAAACCCACAGACCACCTTGCTTTTATAATAAATACCTAATTCTTTACGATTTTTTGTATTCTCAAATTATCCTCTTCGATTTTCTAGGAAGCTCTTTTTGGGCCACTCTTTTTTTTTGGGCCGGTCATTATTAATCCCTAAAGTATCTGAATAATCAATGCTTAGTACATAAAATGAGAAATGGTTACAACTCGATATCAGTATCTAATGGGTACTACCTATCTGTTATATTCTTGCTAACTATTGTGTACTACACGTACGAGTACGTAGTCTGGAGAACAATAGAGCACTAGGCGTAGGTAACAGCCTAGGTCTTTTATAGACCATTATTTTCATAATCTCTCAAAACCCATTGCAAGACCAAGAAACGGCGGCCTCGTTGTTTTATAAACAAGCGCCTTTGTGTGACCATTTAGTCATAACTTAACTCGTACCTATTCGATTTACTCATTCATATTAAGAAATTGTAATTTCATATTACTCTATCAACCAGTGCAAGTTTACGCAAAATTATAACACATTTGAATTTCAAATAATCCAATCTGTTTCCTTCACAATAGTTACTGTTGGTTAATTTAAACATAAACTTAATATAGTTAAACATACTTTACAAGGACAATGACTTAAGAATGTCTTGATATTGCTAATTGTATGGACAGTCACGCGAGGGTCTAATTATCTGTAGTGGTTTTCTCTAAACTACGCTTCCATTAGGAAAGCTAGGGCATGCACACATCAGTGGACGTAATAGCACGACCATTTTCAATGATAGTTAACAACTCTGTTTTTTTTTCAATCTATAAGAAAACCGAAACAGGCTTATGCAAAGATATTCGGATGCATATAGGTAGGTTACAGTAGAACAATAGGTTTACAGAATGATTTGCACTCAATAAAAGATGAGAAAGAGAAACTAAAACCTGCTGGATTTTTTGGAGAAGTCTTCTGACACCAAAACTGTAAGACTCTCGCTTCTATAAATCTTCTCGATTATGAAGTTTGAAGCTAACACGATATAAGGTTCATTTAAAACTTAACCAAATTGAAAAATCTCAGTCCTGCTGTTCGCATAATGTGTACTAACCTTTATCTTTGAGGTGCGGGGAAACAAACTTCCACCTTTCGTGTCGTACAGTCATCCGATATTAGTCATCTGGCGCGCGTGTCCAGGAAAATCTAACAAAGAATAATGAACTAGATAATATGGGGTGACGTTCTGATGGGTTACTCACATTCCCTGATACACAAAGTGGGACAAAGAAAGATGAGCCACCGCTATTTACTTTTATAACTTTATATTTGTAACCCAACTCTTACATTAGGAATCTTACTCTGGTAGCATTTTGTACTTATCTACGGGGCTTTGACTCCTAGTAACTTGAATTTACTTTAGTAAGTGTACCGTTCCATATTTGAATAAATAATTAACGATAAATGTGGGACTAATTTAGTTGCTTTGAGTTACGTATAGGAAAGATAGGAATACAACAATATTTATCCTAGATTATTAAGGCGATATATCTATCCCAATACACTCTGTAGTAAAAATATTTTGATGTACTATGATAGAATGCTTACCATTACTAAACGTCATCACCTATATTTATCTGTACATAAATCGTTGTGTAAACAAATATGTAAACGTCATACCTGTATAATATACATATTTTATGACTCGCTTTACCAAAATATATAAAGGTGAGTACTAGTTTGGTAGTATTGTGAGGAATAGGATCCTGGCACAAATTGATTGAGAGCGACATTTGATATAAAATTGTGTTGTGATTGATGCGACCCCGCCTCGAACGCTGCTCTACTAAGTGCTCTGTCGTGGTGTGGCTTGTACAATGTACTCGCGTATATATCATGTATGTAAGGCCATTAGATACACGTCAAGTAGATGTACATAATGTAATAACTTGCCGAACTGTATAAATTTTTATGATCTTGGAACAATTTAAGAACAAAGAGAGTGTGCCGCATGAAGATTTGTAATATTTGCAAAATTATATAGAATCATGAAAATATTTTTTATTGTCTGTGTTCATAAATAGTAATTACTATCATAAATAAGATCATCTACAATCTAACAGAAAACTGTTACAAATAATACGAGTTATTTTCCTTTAATGAAAATCTTTGTTGCGTAAAAAACTAATTAATTAGGTACTTTGCAAAGATGATTTCGTAAAGATAGGGGTAAAGGATATCGAAGTCTCTACAACAAATGCTTCGTAAACAAAAATAAGTTTGGTACACAACGTAAATCATCTCAAAAATCGGTTTATCGTGAAAATTACAGCTTCTTTTAAAACTTTACTCCACTCCACTGTCATTCAAAAAGATAGAACTTATTTTTCTAGATCATTCGATGCAAAAGGGTGAGATGAAACGCTCAACAAATCACTCTACCGTCACGGTTAATTTACTTTACAAATGCTTTTAAAGTTTTAAACTGAATATCTAATCGGTTGATGAAATTGCGTGTGATTCAGCCTTAATGGTTGGAAAGTCTTTTACTGCATTTGCCTTCAATTATTTTAATACCTATTCTTTAAGTAACTATTATCTAGGTTCTGTAATTTAAATAGTCAGATTATGATTGCCCAGAGTGTAGTTATAGAGACTGAGGCTGTGTAAAATATGTTCTAGTTTTTGTAAGATAGGTTATGGATTACATTATGGTTTATGATTTTCTAAATGTATGTAAATATGGTGCCCGTTAATGACCATAGTCTTGTAATACTTTATGCTTGCGACTATTGATTTAAGTATACCATCTTGTTTACCATATTTTCTATACCATCTACGAGTACAACTGTCAAATGTTTTAATGCAAATAAACAATTTACTTACATATTTATTTTATTAATTTATTTATTAAGTACATTGGTAATCTTAGACAATTGTTTACAAGTCAATTAAATAATGCATATCTATACAGATAAATAAAATTGAAGTGTCTGTGACATGCCCATTATGGACAAAAGATAAAAATAAAGAAAAAAAAAATGTGTGTGTAGGTAGTATGAAAGGTACACATCAATAAAAAAAAATCGTCTATCTGTCTGTTTGTTCCAAATAATCTCTGAAACGGCGGGACCAATTTTAACGTGACTTTCACTGGCGAATAGCTAGTGTAATAACTGTAATAAGGTATAACATTATGGGCTAATTTTTTTCCCGGAAATCAGAAACCATTTTTAAACTTTTTCACGCGGGTGTCCACTAGATTAGTATTAAACAAGATATTACTAGCCACGGTATTCATGCACCTATGGTTGTTTCGTGGCGACAGCCGACCGGTCCATCCATCACGCTGTAGATTCATAAGTCTCCTGGTCCGTGCAGATGTCCCTCGTTGTATATGGACATGTTGTGTTTCTGTGTGATATCATACATATAATAAAATTGTAAGTGGTCGATGTCTGTACATCGAAGATATAATAGAGAAACTGTTGTGATTTATGAACGCAATAGAACCCAAAACAAGAGATTTTAGAATTTTTGTCTGTTCGTCTGAATGTTTGAACACGCTAATCTCAGAAACGGCTTAACCTATTTGAATGTGGTTTTCAGTAATGCGTTTTTTTTTTTTTTTTAACGTCCGTTGCCGGGCGTCCCTGGTTACTAGCAGAGGGTATGTCCAGTGGCGCCCGGCGGACTTTGACCACCCCTGTGGTCTCTGCGGGTGTTTGGTCGGGACGAGAATCCCGCGTCATTGGGGTCGGGCTTTATCCCGCGTCAGTGAGTGAATCTGGTTGCGTGCTATGGGGCAAAGGCCCCGCAGCACGCAACCCTTCTAGCCTGCTTCTGTAAGGACGGTGGGTGGCGATCCCGCCGTCCTCAGGCCCCGATCATGGAGGACGATAGTCTTGGGCGTAGTCGCGTAGTCTGGGGCGGCCTGGCCGCCGACTACGGAACTCGGCGGGGAGGGTACGCTCCCTCTCCCTCCCGGCCGCCTCCTTCGCGAGCATGACTTGCTCGCAGAAGGACACGGCCGCGTTCCACCTACTCCCGCTGGATACCATGGCTTGAAGCATGGTCCCCAGCGAGAGGGTATCCACGCCCAGACCCACTACGAGGTCCCGGCGCTGACTCGCCCACGCTGAGCACTCCACCAACGTGTGGAGTGCGGTGTCGTCGTCGGAAACCTCGCAGTGTTGACACCGGGGTGTGACCTCACGATGCATGCGAAACAGATAGCTACCGAAGCATCCATGCCCGGCAACCATCTGCGTCGCACGGTACGTGAGGTCACCATGCTGCCTCTGCAGCCAATCGTCCATGATCGGTCTCACCGCCGCGATGAAGATGGCACCCCCCTTGGGTTGCTCAAGTCGCACCCTCCATGACTCCATGAGATCCTGGCGGAGTTGGGACCGCTGGTCCTCGATTTCTCGAGACGCAGGCCTGTGGTCCCGCTCCAGCGCCTCCTTGCGCCATTGGAACAATGACGCAAGGGCTCTCGCTTCCAGGTCCCATGGAGGGGTCCCGGCTAGGAGACATGCAGCCTCTCCGGAGATCGTGCGGTACCCCCGTACGGTTCTGACGGCCAAGGTTCTAAGTGGTCTGTTTAACAGAGTCACGTTCCCCTTGACCGCCAACCTATCCGCCCATACGGGAGCCCCGTATAGGGCCATACTCCGCACGATCCCCAGGTACAGTCTCCTGCAGGAGGCGTTGGGTCCCTTTAGGTTGGGCATCAGTCGCGAAAGCGCGACCGATGCCTGCGTCACCTTGGGGACCAAACTTCGGAAATGTGGTCCGAAGTTCCATCGGCTATCAAGTACGATCCCTAGGTACTTCATCGAGGGCTTGATGCCGATGCTAACGCCTCCCACATTTATGCTGGAACCTTCTGGTGGACCGTTCCGAGGTCTGTGAAAACACAGAACCTCGGACTTGTGCAAGGCCACCTCCAGTCCCAGCTGCCGTATCCGACCCACGACTCGAGCAACACCCGTCGTGACCTTGAGTGCTGCCTCCTGGTACGTTGCACCCCGCGCCGTGACGAGGGTATCGTCGGCGTAGCACGTTACGCCGACACCCCTAGGCAACGCACCCCGCAGCACCCAGTCGTAGCCGATGTTCCACAGAAGCGGCCCCAGGACCGACCCCTGCGGAACACCGCACGACACATCTCGCCGAGCTGGCCCGAGCCAGCTGGGGAAAGCTATGGCCCTCTCCGAGAGATAGGCCCCGACAATACGACGGAGGTAGAGAGGCGTTTCGTGATACACGAGCGCCTCCCTAACGCAGCTCCATGGCAAGGTGTTGAACGCGTTGGCGATGTCAAGAGACACCGCCACCACCACCTTGCCCTGCGAGACTGCTTCCTCCGTCAGGCTCTTCACGCGCATGATCGCGCTCACGGTGGAGCGTCCCCGACGGAAACCGAACTGGTTATCCGCCAGGTCTGGCCCCACACTCGTGAGATGCTCGACGAGGCGTTCCGCGATAATACGCTCAAAGAGCTTACACACCTCGTCGAGCAACACGATCGGCCGGTATCCGGACGGTGAGTCCACAGGCCGCCCCGCCTTACGGATCAGGACCAGTTTCCCCGTCCTCCACACCTTGGGAAACTGGCCCCTTTCGAGGCATGCGCTAAAGAGCCCCATCAGTCGAGGCCCGAGTTCTTCGAGGGCCAGGACCCATGCACGGCCAGTCAGAATGCCGTCGGGTCCGGGGGCAGTGATTTTCCGGCGTTTAAGCCGGAGTACTGCCGCACCTATTTCCCCCACCCTGACTTCGGGTACGTCGTCTTCGCTGGTGCTATCCGCGTCGGGCAGAGACGGAGCCATGCGCGGAAGGACGTGCTCCTCCGCGCTCGTCGGAAACAGGGAGCCCATGACCCGCTCCAGCTGCTGCGGCTGGAGACTCTGGGTCAGTGGGGGCGCCCTAGGTCGGAGTTTCTCCCTGACCTGTAGGTACGGGCGCCCCCATGGGTTCTGCTGCAGGGTCTCCAGGAGCTCCTCGCGGGCCGCCGTCTTGGCCCGCTTTATCGTCTCCTGGAGATTACCTTTAGCCTCCCTGTATGCCTGAAAAAGCTCCGCCTCTCGGGCTGCCGCGTCGTCTGGGCGGCGACGCCTCCGGCGAAACCTGGTGTACCGGCGGCGGGCGGAGATGCATGCTGCGCGCAGCTCTGCAATCTCCGGCGACCACCAGTACACCTGCTTCCTGGCCGGTCTGGGTGTAACCCTAGGCATCGCCGCATCACAGATTTGCGACATGGCTCTCCTGAACCACTCCGCCTCGGCATCCACATCGGCAGGCCGGTCCGGCGCTGGAATCCAGGCCTGCACGAGGGATGCCTCCAGGAGAGCCTCCCGATATAGATGGTGAAGTGCCCAACGCGGATCCGGGGGATTTGCCACCGGCTGTGGGAGGTCAGGTGGGGGGACGACATCGAACCGGATGTACCGATGATCCGAGTGCGTCTCCTCACCCTCCTCCACGCGCCAGCCTGTAATACGGGCGGCGAGGTCAGGGGATGCGAACGTTACGTCCACGATCGATTCCCCCCCCCCCCCCCCCCCCCCCCCCCCCCCCGCCGCCAAAAGGTGGCGACATTCCCCCGGTTGAGGACCTCCAGACCACGTGTTCTGGTCCAGTCCTCAAGAAGCCTCCCCTTGTCCCTGGTTTCCCGGGAGCCTCACGCCTCACTTCAGGCGTTGAAGTCTCCCAGGAGCAGGACAGGGCGAGGACGGCACGCAGCGAAGACGACGTCGAGCTCAGTGAGCCATAGCTCAAACTGAGACTCGTCAATGTTCGGCGAGATGTAGGTGGCCACGACTGCCAACCCATCATAGTCCGCCGCAACACACCCGCGGCCCCTTGCAATGATCGCAAGGCGCGAGTTGTCTGCGGCGGACCCCCCAAAGATACAACAGGCCGAGCCGTCCTCGTCCACCGGGCTTCCCGGGTGGACGTAGTACGGCTCGGCGACCACGGCCAAGTTTATGGACCACTGCCGGATGCTCTGGTACAGAAGATCCTGAGCAGCACGGCAGTGGTTCAAATTCACTTGCAGGATACGGATACGGGCGTCAGACATTAATTGACGTCCATAACCGCATCCCGCCGCGAAGCAACTGGCCGCGCAAGGGCGGCACCCCCACCGCTCTCAGCGGACGGACGAGGTTTTGGCTTCGAGGCGGCGCAGGTTGTGCTGCCGACCCGGTGATCCGCGGTCTTGCCCTCCGCCTCGCAAAGCAGCGAGGCGGGGCGTCACAGGCACTTGCCTTGTGACCGGGCCGGCTGCAGCGGAAGCACCGATCGCCCACGGTGACTTCCGCTGTACACTGCACTCCGACGTGCCCCACCACCATGCACCGGAAACATCTGGTTTCCCGGGCACGAAGGAGGTGCACCTGCGCCTTTAGGAAGCCCCCTACGAGGAGGCTTCGTCCGTCCGCCACTTTCAGTGCCGCCGCGACGGGGCACTGGACGACTGTCATCCCGTGACCAGTGGAGCCGAAGGAGATATCTGAAGCCTTCACCTGGTCACGGGGCCAGCCGCCCGCCTCCACGACGGCGGAGACAACTTCCTCCGTCGTGGCCGCGTCATCCAGACCCGTGATGCGCAATGCGGCGCATTTGGTGGGTCTGGTGACGCGGACGGCTTCTTCGTCCAGCGCGACCCTAAGCTGAGCCGCTAGGGCGTCAGCTTTAGGGCCGCTGAAGGCGCCGGAGACCTCGAGGAGGCGAGCCCCGGTGCGTGTCGTCTTGCACCGGAGCCCCCCTTGTATTTCGAGGGCCGAGAGGTTGACTGAGGACTTCACGGTCCTCAGTACGTCGGCGTACCCCACCCCTTTCTCCACACCTACCGTCGTCACCGTCAGGACGACGGCGGTGGAGCGAGGGGGGCGGGGCCTCTTCGGCACCTTCGCCGCGGCGGCTTTGGCCGCTTTCTTGGCAGCCTTCGTCTTCCTCTTCTTGGCTCCCACTACTTCCCATCCCTCCCGTCTGGAGGGATGTAAGGAAGCAACGGGAGCGACGTTAGAGGAAGACGAGGCGGCAGGGGTGCCACTCTTCTTACCGCGCCCCTTGGCCTTCCGCGCCTGGGCCGCGGTCTCGGCCGGCATCCGGTTCGCTGAAGCGGACGGGGGCGGAGCGGGGCGGCGGACAGCGGGTGTGCCGCTTGGACCCGGAGCGGGAGCACCGCCGACAGCCGCCGCGTATGAAAACGCGGGACGCGCTAGCGGAGGGCGGTACGCCCGGTCCTCCAGGACCGCGAGGCGCCTCTCGATCGCCGTCAGGACCTGCACCGTAGTCGGTACAGGCTTCGGCGGCGAGCCGGGCGCCATGGTGGGCGCGGTCCTAGGCGCCGTCTTCGGCGCTGGTCCAGCCGTCAGAGGAGGAGGCGGCATGGGACCTGGAGGTGCCTTGACCGCTTTGGTCAACTCAGCGACCTCCCGACGGAGATCTTCCATCTCCTTTCGGGAGGCAGTGAGCTCCACCTCCAGGCTCGCAACCTGCTTGCGGAGCTTCGCCTCCTCCTCTGTGACGCTCCGCTCGAGGAGCTTGTCGAGGGAGGATTGGGCTTCATCCACCAGTGAAGCCACAATCTTCTTCCTCCCCGACATGTTTTTACTCCCCCGCATGGCCGCGTTCATGCGGGAGAAAATACTCATTATCTCCCGCGCGGGCGGCACACCGATATCCCTGCGACTGCGCAGGGACGGCACAGATGACGGGGGTGGTGTTGGCGGGCGCTTTCTGTAGGCGTCGAGACGCGTGCGCACCGTCTTCACCGGCACCTCCTCCTCCGAATCGCTGGAGAGGAGGGACCCCCACCCAGAGCAACTAGTGCTCCGGTCGCGCGGCAGCCCCCCCTTCTCGAGGGTCATCTTCTGCGAAGAAGAAGGGCCCTTACCCCTCACACTACTGGGAGCTGACCCATCGTCAGTCCAAGCAGCAACATTTCCTTGGGGCGTCGACGTCGCGCTGCAACTAGGCGGCGCGACGCGAGCCCCCAAATCAAAAGGCATCGAAGTCCGTTGTTCGCGCAATATGTCGTCGGCTGAGACTGCCCGGGGAAGGGCAGTGTCAGGACCGGGGGTCTCTTCAGGCTTCATAGTAAGCACAATTTCTTCTGTGTTGGCCACTCAAGTTTCGAAGTTTCGACGTTCGGTCACCCAACTTGCCACTGCGTTACCGTGGTCAAGTTGGGGTCCAGGGCGGACGGCGAGGACGTAGTCTAATCTCTTGGGGCCCCGCCCCTTCAGTAATGCGTTGTGGTTTATTCAACTTAACATTTAAGGTTTGTTTTATTTAAATCAGTTAATACATAAAAAGTTAGGTCGATCTAAAGTAATACGCAGGCGGAGCAGCAGGCTACAGCTATACATAATAAATCAGTAACTGGTGATCAAGAAAACTATAACACGCAGGCGGAGCTGCAGGCAACAGCTAGTTACTAATATAATGCCCATAGTTGTTGTATATGGCTTTTGGCAACACTGCTGGTAGTTATCATCTAGGTTATGGTGTGGAAACTTTATTAGGTACATGTATAGTCGGTCTGCTACATATTATGGACCATAGTCATATTATAAATTAAAAAAAAACAGTGTGATATTTAAAATTAACGTTTATTAGGTAGTTAGTTACGAGTAGCATATTATGTCATCGGCCCACATTAGTCCAGTGCTGGACATAATAGGTCTCTACACTGACGTATCACTTTTTCCAATCCTGGCCAATTTCAACCACAAGAATAGTTAGTACAGACGACTTACGTTTCTTTTTCTTTTGGAAAAAAACATTATCATTACTGCCGATGATATAAGAGTCATTAGTGGTGTGGTGTACGGTAACTTCCTTTAAATTCGTGTTAAGCAACCACACTCTATCAGTGAGTGACCGATAACGTGATTCAAACACGATATATATCGCTATATTGTGTCGCGAGACCAACTTATAGCTCGAGCCCTTCGGCAAAAAATAAGGTCGCCCTTTTACACAGGAGCAAAGGCTTTAACTGACAGATACTAGATAAATGTTACGACGCATTAGATAAGGGTGGAACGCATAAAAAGTTCGACAAAATTTTGTACGATAAATGCACTACAAATTCTAATATACGAGTACAGGAAACGTGAAGGAGAGTATGGATGTAATTATTGAGTATCGGGTAACTTTGTGGATTCTGGGGGAGTTCCCGTTTCATTATGCAGGGGTGTAACAGACAGGCGTCGGGATGGTAGGACTAAAGTTAGATTGAAGGCGACGACGCGACGCATTCTTAAACAGCGTCCAAGCTTACTATACGAGTACTTATGTCTCAAGATTTACACAAACCAGTCTGATGCTATGGCAAACACAGTGTGCTTAATCGTAGCAGATTATGCAGCTTGACAGCAAAGTAGCTAAGTTATGTCGCTAGGTGGACAAGATATTTATTATCGAACTATAAATTCCATTCTGATGAAGCTACACAAATGTCACAACGCGCTTCTAGAACCTTCCAAACTTTCTTATAGTATACGGGTACGATTTGTATAAGATTAGAATTAGACACTAAGTAATTTTTACCGTTACCAACTTAATTATGTAACTTTACAACATATTGCACCTCTAACAAATCACAGTAAGTGCCTATAGGTATTATTGTTCGTCATCCAATGACATGTCCGAAACTATTGAACATAAAATAATAAAGTGCTTATCCTAACATAGTATAAAACAAAGAAAGTCGCCCGTTCCGTATGTATGCTTATATCTTTAAAACTACACAACGGATTTTGGTGCGGTTGTCACCAATGGATAGAGTGGTTTTTGAGGAAGGTTTTTAGGATATAACTTGTCAAGTGGGCAAAGCTGCGGGCGTCCTCTAGTTATAATATATAGCTGAGTTTGAAACAATATGTAGCCAGTGTGACAAAATCGCTTGGCAGAAAAAAAAACCATAAAATAAGAGAAAATAAGTTAGGGCACTCATTAAAACTGTGTAGAGGAAAATCTTAAGGAAACCCCTTTAAACACTTTCTACCGAACCGAGTGGTCGCTGAGTGGAACAGTTTGCCCGAACATGTCATAAAAGCACTCACTGTCAATGATTTCAAGAACCGACTTGACATTGTCTTCAGATCCAGGGATACACAGGCATCAGCTCAATGAGCTGCTAGTGTGTTTTAATAAATAATAATAATAAATAATAATAATAAAAAATAAGTTAACGTAGGTAACAATGTCGATTAATCTACGATGATATGAAATTGATGAGAGCAGAACCGCGGGTACCAACTAGTTAGTTATAAATATGTTATCTTTAAAAAGGATCACATTATTCCAAAGAGGAAGCCTTATCATATCAGTCCAGTACGCAGGCAATGATGGCAGCTGTGACAGGCGGACGTGTCGATAGCGGAAGTGCGCTGGTGGGTCGCTTCCGTTGATGGCGACGCGTGCGCAAGCCCCTTGACATACGATATGAAAAGACAATGAGATAACTCACGCGCACTATCACATATCACTACTGATCCCTTACTGGCGTCTAACCCACCACAAAAGTATCGCATTATTCGATTTGAGGTAAACTTTTTCTTAAAGGCACGAATTATGATTGTCACTAAATAGAAGCATCTACGTCATGGTGTCGTTTATAAAGTACAAAAGTTTACTAAGTGTCAGCTACACGTAAATTCAAAACAAACGTATTTTACGTAACCATTTTCAGTAAGCAAGTTCAACGAGCTACCTAGTTTACCAATTTAAACAAAGCTACATTTACTCTCCACCTTGTCGTTGGCGGAATCACCGGAGGAGAATCAAACAAGACGCTCACATGCTATACCGAGCAGTGGTTTCATAACCTGTCCCACACCTGGAACTATCAAACATTACTTTGACATTGGCAAAATCATCGGTGAACGATGAAACCACTCATTTAAAAAAAGAAAAAGAGGTAGCGTATTTTAGGTATTAACTTGTTGTAGTTATTAACTTAATAGGTACCTTACATCGATCTAAATTAAAAACGGCTAAGTGCGAGTCGGACTCGCGCACAAATAGTTCAGTGATTTCTTTGCCGTTTTGATACTTCAAAACGGCAAAGAAATCACGTTTGTTGTATGTACTCGTATATCAGATCAGAAATCACATCATCTGTGAAAATATCAACTTTTACTTATCACGGTTTATGAAATACAGCTCAAGACAGTCGGACGGGCGTACGGACGGACGGACAGTGAAGTCTCATTAATAGGGTTCTTGTTTTACCGTTTGGGTACGGAACCGTAAAAACGATTCGAGCTCTATATATTGCTGCATGGCTTCGATTTATTAATTCTACAGAATCTTCCCCTTCCTATGCTTATAAAATTATGAATTTTCATAATCTTTTACTCAATTTATTTTCAAAGCACTGATCAACAACAAGTGAAAATACTCCGGAGAAAATTAACAATTTATAATAAATCCCGAAATCTCTTTTCTTAAATGCTGAATTTAGAAACAAATTGTTAAATATCAACCAAGTTATACTGATATGAAACGTTAAGCTAATTTTAGACGCTTTCAAAACACCGCTCTCGGTAATAAACATTAAAAAACAAATGGAGAAACCTCACAATTGTTCTAATTACCGCCTCCGTTACCAAATCACGAGAAAATTCACGCCCTCAACCCTCTACGTCACAATGAGGGAATGGAAGAAGCCTGTGAAAAAGCAAATTAAATTAATTGTGATGTAAACGAGGGTAGACCGGGCACAGTACCTACTATAAATAATAGATGGCGTTGGTTCTGTACCGCACCCCTTTACAATACAATTTTATTTGCCGCATAAAATGTTGGTCGCACGTGTGGCATAACTTAGGTAGTTAATAAATAAATCGAATCTGTCGCTACGTTACATAAAACTGTTTGTGTTTTATTGGTTTTCAAATTTAGTATTTACCTACAAGAGTGTAACAATGCCGATTATTATAACGTACATCGATTTACGACACAGTTGTATTATCCAGAGACGCCCGCAGCAAACCAGAGACGCCAATCGACATGGGAGCGGCCGTGGCTTCGCGGAATTAAAAAAAAAATGTATAATCGAATCAATAACGGTTACTTCCCCTAACCTCTCTTCAGAATGCATTATTACCAATGAGGGACAACCTTGACATCCTTGGCATAGACGTTCGTCGAGAGCTCAATAATAAAAACTACATCGAAAGATGTATAGGGCTAGCTTCGCGGAAACTAGGAATACTGAATAAGGCAAAGCGATTCTTTACACCGCACCAGAGGTGTCTGCTGTACAAGACGCAGATTAGACCCTGCGTCGAATACTGCTCTCACCTCTGGGACGGCTCTGCGAAGTATTTGCTGGACGCTCTCGATACTATGCAGCGACGGGCTATCCGTATTATAGATTGTCCGGAGGTAACGGGAAGCCTTGAGGCGCTAGCTTAGCACCGAACTATAGCTTCCTTGGCCGCATTCTACCGTATTTACCACGGCAAGTGTTTTGAAGAGCTCTTCAATCTGATCCAACCCTCTTCCTTCCGATCCCGAACAACGCGTGCCGGGCAGAGATGCCACTCCCACACAGTGGATAGCATGTTCGCAAGAACCGAACGTTTTAAACGTTCGTTTCTCTGCCGAACGATATTGGCCTGGAACGACCTGCCTGTGCACGTGTTTCCTCCCACATATAATCCTGGGTTCTTTAAGCGAAGCGTGAAGAGGCACAACAGTAGGTCGTCAAGTTGAGGGCCACTCTCTATAGTATTGTGTGCTGTGAGAGTGGCCCACAATCGCTAGACGTCGTCACGACTTACCACCAGGCGGGCGGCGTCAATTTGGCGAACCCAATATAATAAAAAAAAAACTTAGAGAAATACACGTAAAAATTAATCCATTTTTTTCGTATTTCTTATTACAAGTTTTGTGGAAAAATTATATTGCTGTCCCATTTATACCAAGTATGGACTTAGAAAGAAATGACGTGCAGTAAACTTATTTGTTTCTAATATAATATCATGTGCGTAAGCTGAAATAGATTAAGTGAGACGTTCGACCGGTACTGGTAAAGCTTTAGAGCATTCTATTTTGAGCGTTCCATCAAACAAATCTTGAAATCGGATTTACGAGTCTACTATGATTTGAACAAAATTCTTGTTGCGACTTTTGCTGTTTTGATTTCAGTCAATTCGAGCTGTTCTGTGTTACTGGCTTCGTTGTTTACTATAGATTATGTACCTACTTGGTTGAAATAATCGGTTTTACCTACGTTAAGATTAGGGTATGACATTTTAACCCTGTCTATGTCTGATTACAAAACCTCAACGCATCTTATTAATTTGATACAAGAATAATAAACTTCTAGATTTCAAAACCACAACATTTTGTACTTACAACTTTTTAGCTTTGAGGTTTTAGTCTCAAAATTTTTTGTGGTAATTGAGAATTTACAAACAAGAATACAGAAGAACCCACAAGAAGAGAAGAAATACTCGTTCCCGGTTACTCACTCAACCTGGGTGTGATGTGTGCACTTGTTGCTCAGCCCATCACAACCTCCTTGAGTGAGCGACCGTGGATGAGACACTCATCAAACGCCACTCAAGAATGAAGAACGTAAATTGCTCCTATAGAAACTATATATATATGTACACATGGTTACCGGTAATTCAAAATGTTCAGAAAAAGATGGTACTTATAGGGGCCGGCAGATGTAGTGAAAATGTGTTGCCGGCCGTTTCGGCTTATCGGAACTTTCGGCCATACATTAACATACCCTATACGCTCCTGCCCCGAAGACTTTGAGTAACCAGTAACCCTGTATATTATAACAACTATAATGAAAAAAATGTATGTGTTTTCTCCTCCCCGATTCCCGTGGGAACACATTACCAGAATAAAAATTAGCCTATGTTACTCGAGGATAATGTTATACGTATCAGAGAAAGAGTTTGTAAAACGATTCAGTAGTTATGGAGCATATTCAATTCAAACAAACAAACAATCAATCAAATCTTTCCTCTTCATAATATTAGTATAGATTTAAGTATCACAAGCTGTTATTTTTCTCATTCCTAACACACATGGTTACACATTACCATGTTACAATGAATAAGTTTTTTTTTAATTTTCTGATGTTTTTCGCAACTCTCTTTTATTTTTTTTATAAGAACCTAACAATATAAAACATAACAAAAAAAAATCAAGTTGATCCAGCTTTTCACGTGTGATGCAAGGTCTTTGGTGTGATGCCATAACCATGGACAATAGGATTTTTACAATACATATAGGTTGTATAGATGACATCCTTTGCGAGAATGAATGAATATTCATATCAATGACTCGTATGTAAGATATTACTTTAACCTCTGCAGTAATGTTCATTGAAGTGTACTAATACACGTCTTGTCCAACATTTCACAGAAAAAACTATGGGTGATCGACAAAAATAGCATCACCAACATACAGAAAACAGACGCTCTCGATCAATTGATTTATAGGTTATCTGCAACCGGTTTACGACAACCGCGTATCACATCGGGATCACATCGGGAATCCGCCTCCGATTTGTCAAACGTAACTCGAGAATTTCCGAGCTTTTAAGAAATATGTTTTGAACTTTGTATTGCGAAATTTTAGATTACCCTTGGCTCTTCTTTTTTTAAAAATGTGGCTCCATCGATGATCATCGATGATTTCGCCAATGTCAAGGAAATGCTTGATTTTTCCCGCACGGAAGAACTAGTTACTCCGAACTAGTTGCGAGGCGATTGTTCGGTATTGCAATTGAGCGTTTGGGCCTGGATTTTTTAGTTAAGTCGACCTAAATCTTTTAAAGAGATACAGTTTCCATCATTTCTGACAGATGATTTTACTATCAAACACCATACCTCCAAACTGAACCGTTCTCAAGTTATTGGACATAGAAAGCTTTTAATAAAATAAAAAAAACTAGTTAATTTGTTAAATGTCCTTTTGTTTGTATTTTGTGCTTCTAGTTTGTTTTTCTTCTTACTATTTAATTGATTTATTGATTTGCAGATTAATAGACTTATTACTCACAAGTAGGTACCAAATTTGCAAGCTACCTATTGTCAGTTCTGAAAAAAAACTGAGATCGATGATCACAAATAAAATTATTGATTGATACTATCATTATCGATGAATAATTAGGGTTAAATTATGACTTTATGGTTCCTTAACATTTCTATAACGACATTTAACAACAACAACTTATAAGGTCATCTAGACCTTGTTGTTAACTGTCGTTTACAAGGAAATATGTACAAGAGGTTAAAAAAGTTTACCTGTGAGTTCCCAATAGTCACCAACATTTAGTGTAATATTAATGCACTGTTGGTACCCTCTAGGCAAATATTATTAAACCATAAAATATGTTCCTACTACAAGGTTCGAATATATTAATTTTAACAACATTAGAACTGAATCATGCTATAGGTAAACTTCCGGTTTTCATCGGAAAATGAACAGCAAATAATTGTTATAGGCATATTCTGTCTGTGTTTCAATGTCAATTCTATAAATTTGGTCAGAACAAACGGCATTACTTATCTTTGAGGTGTTCTACTACAAGCTAGCTAGTTTGACAAGGGCTTGAATATGTAAGACAGTGTATTAGAACACCTCTTATAATGCCGTCAAGACGAGTCCAGTCAAGTTTTTCAGAATAAATTAGTGGCTATTCCACTAATTTATTGTTAAAAGCTTACAAATGTGTTTGTTCATCATATTGTATAAGATGTATTTTTAATGAAATCTACAGGTACCTTGATATTGATACTTTCTTAATGGATGGATAAATACGGACTTCTCTTATAATAACGAGAATGAATATAGAGACAGGTACTTAGTACTCCACTTTCACTATTGTCTGCGGAAGAACAAAAGCCATTCCTTTACAAGTCTGTCCCCACTCCTCACGTAGAACAGTGAGATTGACTACTGTTGAATTGCGTGCTTGTTCGTGCGAGGAAATAGTATTTACTTAAAAAACTTAATGATGAAGATTAATTGTGTTAATTTGCAAGTTTTGCGAGAACCGATTTGCTTAAAAAAAATTAATGAAAGCATAAACTTAAGATACAAGTTCCTGTCTGTCTGTCTGCAACCATTGTCACATAATATACCTACTCTATATCCCGGCAATCAGGTCGAACGCTAATTTAGTCCCTCGAATAACATCAGCTATCTCCCAGTAAAAGTCCCGTTAAAATCGGTCTAGACATTTCATAGATAAGCCGGAACAAACAGATTTATTGAAGCTGTTAATTTAGCATTATAAACAGACACTTCTATTTTACTTATGTGTAGATATAGAATAGATGTCAAGGTTATGTGCGAGTGTTTGTATCAGAGACTTGAATGCCGCTCGCTTTGCTCCCTTAATAGACCGATCATGGACGATTGGCTGCAGAGGCAGCATGGTGACCTTACGTATCGTGCGACGCAGATCGTTACCGGGCATGGATGCTTCGGTAGCTATCTGTTTCGCATCCGTAGTGAGGTCACACCCCGGTGTCAACACTGCGAGGTTTCCGACGACGACACCGCACTCCACACGTTGGTGGAGTGCTTAGCGTGGGCGAGTCAGCGCCGGGACCTCGTAGTGGGTCTGGGCGTGGATACCCTCTCTGGGGAGTAGGTGGAACGCGGCCGTGTCCTTCTGCGAGCAAGTCGTGCTCGCGAAGGAGGCGGCCGAGAGGGAGAGGGAGCGTACCCTCCCCGCCGAGTTCCGTAGTCAGCGGCGAGGGCGCCGCAGATTCATCTACGCCCAAGACCATCGACCTCCATGATCGGGGCCTGAGGACGGCGGGATCGCCACCCGTCGTCCTTACAGAAGCAGGCTACAAGGGTTGCGTGCTGCGGGACCTTTACCCCATAGCACGCAACCAGATTCACTCACTGACGCGGGATAAAACCCTACCCCAACGACGTGGGATTCTCATTCCGACCCAACCCCCGCAGAGACCACAGAGGTGGTCAAAGTCCGCCGGGCGCCACTGGAAATACGTTCTGCTTGTAACCAGAGACGCCCGGCAATGGACGTTAGAGCGGACACGGCCATGGGCTGCAAAAAAAAAAGACAAATTTTTATTTGATTTAATATAATCATTACATAGCTTAAAACAAAGTTTATCCGTCTCTATGTATGCATAGATCTTTAAAACTACGCAACGGATTTTGATGCGGTTTTCACCAAGCTGAACTGTTTCATGGTTATGTACCTAATAAAAAAAACTTTTAAACATTTAATATCCTAAATGCTAAACCAACCTAAAGAAACATCGTTTTGTCATGTCCGTTCGTCAGTCTGTCCATTCTCGGCTTTCCTCCTAACCGGTGAAAGCTAGAAAAATGAAATTTTGCATAAATATGTATAACAGTGACCAAGAGCTGTAATAAAATAATGAAAACATTTTTTTTGGGTTGCCTCCCCTACACATTAAGTGAAAATGTTTTTTTCTACCGTCAGCCCCATCATGTGGGGTATGATTAGATAGGTGTTTCAAAAATATTAAGATGTTGCAAAAACAACTTTTTGATTTAAGAATCCGTTTTCGAGATATTTAACTTTAAAACCCATATTTTCGTTAAAACGGGGCGTTTCTTCTAAAAGCTAAACGAATGGCTCGAAAATCTTACAAAATCATCATGATAGTCTATGTAATTAAACTTTAAAGAAAGACACAGAGACAGATCAGATAACTTTGTTAGTTCAAGAACCCTATTCTAAGCGTGACTCGACACGCACTTGGCTGGTTTTTTTAACTAATGCCAGTGCGAAAAGGAGAGACGTAAGCGGAAACTATAACGGATTAGTAAGATTCTATTGTATTACTTAGAAAATAAAACTCAATATTTTATCGATATTTTGCGTATTCCATTCCACACAACACTATTTCACCCACACAATTGGTCATTTGCATTTTGATTTTGGTTCGCCTCTGAAATGTCTTTGTGTATCTTTCTACATACTATATCTATGGTTTGTATATACCCAGTACATTCAAGTCATCAAACCGCACAATTGTTCACTGTTATCTGCATTTGCACCTGGGCGCATTGATAGGCGTTTAGTGAATGCATGATTAGACATGTTTAGTAACACTTAGACATCGATTGTGTAGCACCTGTCCGTATCCGCTCTCTATTATTATGATAACTTCGTTTATACATATTATGAATACTAATCGACTAAGGTCCGACCATGCTATCCGTAATGTCTGGCAGTACAATTTGATTGGCAGATTTCGAACAACTGAAGAGGGAGAATCTTTCAATGAATTCATTGGTGTGCCCTGAAAGCATGGCAGTGTCTTCTTTAGTCGATAACCAATGATCATTAGCTATCGACAAACTCTCCCGAATGTTCTAAATATATAAATCTAATTTAAAAGGCCTCTTCATGCAGAAAAACCCGAGTCTACCAAACTGCATTCGCATTTCCGCAGTTCGTCTAATTGGTTGACTTGTAATTGAGACAATCTCACAAAGTTTTTATGCCCCTGTAAAAGTCAACGTCGTTTATGTCTAGTGATAGTGCAAGAAACAAAGATTGAATTTGTTTATACATTTCTACGGTACCTATCTCACAAATAAATTAAAAGTAATAAAATCTTTTTAAAAACAAGCTTTTATTAAAATGCGCTAAAAAGACCTAAATATACTTTAACTTTAAAACTTTTAGTATCAACTTATAACGTCATTACACAATTTATATGTTATAAAAGCTTGTCGCTGTTGTGTAAGATTTTTTTTATTTTAATTTATTTTTTACTTTTTTCGAGATGGCTCTTAGAAAGCCTTTTCATTTGATACCCATATTGTAGAAGTGCGTTAAATATAATTAGTCCGCCATCTTGCATAAGCGACCATGTTGATTTAGAACGACGTCACAAGGTAAACTATGTATTGTCATCCAAACCGATACAAAATTTCAGCTCGATCGGTTTAGTGAATCTGCTTTAAAATTGAGTTGCAAGATTCCACCCGAATAAACATTGCAAGTTAAATAAATGCTCGTAAAAACGAGGTATTCCTCGATGATCACCAATTTGATCGTCACCAAAACGATGATCACCAAAACTATTCCTCGATGCTCACCAGAGGTGATGATCGTTTAAAATTTTAATTTGTAAAAACGGATCAATTGAACGAATGAATTTTGGTACAGAATTAATTATGAGAATTTGAATCTGGTCAGACTACAAAAACATTATGATAAAGTATGTTGTATACAGTGAACTCTCATAGCACGAACTCCACGTAGTTTGAACTACATAAATGGCGTTGTATAGGTATATCCTAACATAACATAATCTCCCCTACACCTATTATTTTCCAGAAGTTATATATTTTTTACCGAAGCATCATAACTATCGGGTGTTTGTATAATCCTTACCGCTGATACATTTATTACTGGACCGTCGTGTAATTCATGCGTGTAGATGTTTTACCGACCGTAAAATAATTTTGCGAGCATTAACAACATAACTTATGATAATACTGTATCGATGTTGTTTTTATATATAACTTCTTATTACATTATGTTGAAAGATATTAGGTGTATCTAGTGCTTTTATTTTCTTAATGGCCCTCGACAATTGTCGTTTTTCCGAATGGAACCGAATATTAATATCCATGTCCATAAATTGTTAGATTTATTTTAGAACTACGTACTTTATTATTGTTTTGTTTTGATTAAACTGTGTAACTCTATAGAGATGTAAAATTATTTCCCTGTTTAAATAAATTGATTTAATATAAAAAGCGGTATTAACAACTTTTGTAAACTTTTATCGAAGTATGTTTAGAGAACGAAAAACTCGACATGAAACCTTAAATCACCCGTCTTACCAGCGTGGTATGTGTAGGCTCAATTCTCCCCTATTTGGGGGAGGCCCAGCACCTGCAGTGGGCGTCAAGTGGGTTGAGATGATAATGATACCTTTAAGTCTCTAGACATATTTTATAGTAGTCTATGGACATATTCATAGTCTAAGGATGTACCACAGTGGGTTTACTACCTGGCAACTCTCACATTCGTAGCAGTTGCCAACATGCAAGTCTATGCGGTTAAGCCTGTATCCGCTGTAGTGGCTACGTACTCGTAGTACCGTAGCACTGTCTACGACGAGGGGGAAATTATCATGTCATTTAATGCATACATTTCCTTTACAACGTTGTAACATTTGTGGATCAATTTAAAAACATATTTGGTAAGGGCCTGTCTAGCACGCAGATACAATATGTATTTTGTAAGTGACATAAATGTATGTAACCTGACTTGGCCGATGAAACAGCGCTCTTAACGATATTGAAAAGTGCATCGAAATTTATTGTGGTGGCTTACAAAAAGTTAGTAAACACACAATTATACTTCTTACACATATTTATTGAAACTTAACTTAAAAAAAATCTGTTACTTTCCACTTTTATAAAAAGTAAAATCATACACCTATTTTGTATTCTAAAAGTAAAATAAAGGCAGCTCAGCCCCAACAAATCGACACCCCATTTGAGGGACTCATAAAAATTCAAAGTACTCGTATTATGATGAGCATTTCATAGCGTTGTACTTATTGTATTGATACAAGTATGTGAGCGTGTGTGTGTGTGTTTGTAATAACAATAAAAGTTAACACAAAAACATCGGGTTAATAACACGACAGTATTAAAGTCCAGCGGTATAATTGTAAGGGAACGTTTACACTCGCGACCGGTAATTTGGCACCGACGACATAGCATCTATTGCAACAGTACTTCCATACGATGATATTACCAGCTTTTATTATCTGTGGTAACATCAGTGTTCTCTACATTATAAATTTAAAGTTATCAGTTTATTTGAGCGACCCGTAAACGCTAGTAAAAATATGTTTTTTTTTTGTTAATTTAACACCCGTGGAATACGGGAAGCCCACGACTGTGAACGTTCATATTTAAAGTATAAAATGGCCGTACCTACCTCAAAGTATTTTAGACAGAGAGTTTAAAACTATTATGGCAGTGTAATTGAGGATACGAAACGGTATACCTGCTTAAAAAAAACAAATCGAAGGCAATTCTATTGGAAACTCTACCCACTAAGAAATTGAAGACGTTCTATTTACGGATATCTGCATAGGGTTGAGTTGTGTACAGTATCGGGCCAGTCTCAAGTCAATTTATTTGAAAGGTGTCGCGGCGCAATCCACTCACCGGACGCACCGCAGCAATACAAATACCCTACCCAGAATACACTGGGTACAAATCACTCTAAGGAAATAACTTGCTGGAATAGTTTACCCAACTGGACGTGTCTTCAAACAACATCTTCCAGTATCAATGTCACTCATACTGACGATATTGTGAAAGGTTCATTATGTTGTTCAATTGAATGAAACGGGATATGTTACGTGTCATGGAGGGTTATGGTGTATATTGTTAATCCATTTCAGTAGCTTTTGTTCTAGGGTGTTCTGTGGGTGCAGTAATCGGAAGATTCTAGTAATTTCCCACTAACACATAACACATAACTTAATAGAGATGACTTCTTTTTCTACCATCTGATTTCAATGCAACAAACACACAGTCAGCCAAAAAGAAAAAAGATTGTGTTCATAAAATTTTTTTCGTCTTCATTTTTTGATAATTTTATTAAATTTTAGTAGAGACACTACAATATATACTAATTATTTTTTTATGAAATATACAGCATTATATTATATTATATAAGAATACCGATAAAATTTAGGCACAGACTGAGGACGAACGCTGCAATGACCTGACAATTATTATGTGTCATAGTATTTTTTTCCTCAATTGTGGGCATGGTAAAGCCTAAGACCATTATTTCTTACCTTTTATCATATAGGTACCTACTTATAATTAAGCAAGCTATAGGTATTAAGAATCACAGTTTATGACAATTAAAAAACAATCCGTGATTATGATTTTAGACACCTACCTAAGTACTTTAAACAGCTCTAACGATCAAGACGCGGTAATCTATCAAACATACAATAAGATAACGTCTTAACAAACTGGACCCACAAAATCCAAGAAAGTGACTTCGTTAGCCACAAAGGAAGGTTTAATTACAGGAGAACTGAAAATAAAGAGAAAATTGAATTAAATCGCGGGTTATCTAAGCTCTCACTTTTATTACAAGGGAGATGGAGCGCGACGACTTTGAAATTTACTTAATTATGTTATAAAGATACTGATCTAAATAAAGCGGACGACAAACGAAACGCAAGGGGATAATCGCACAGACCTTCAATTGCCATTTCATCGGCCGCGTCGAACAGCGACGCGGGTGTGACGTCACCGTGGACACGTAACGGTTTTATTACTTTCGACACAACAAATCCATTTATGCGAATAGCGATACAATAGAATAATGTATAGTTTTGCGTCGTCTTTATTTACGGAAAAAAACATTGATATATGTATCTATCATCGCTATAGATAGTACCTACCTAACCAACCTTTTTTTATTTTCCTCTTTTTATGACATAGATGATCTGAATATTTTATTACTGTGCTGCAAATGTCCATGAGGCTTTTCCCAAACCAGCTTTCCAGTCAAACTGCGATGATGCTGAATTTTACTATTTTACGTGAAGCTTCTGCCATCTGACCTTTTGCAGCCTATTGGCACAGAATAGGGAATAGTACTTACAAACAGAACTTGCACTCCGACGTTAATTAAAGCACATTCTTTAGTTTACAGAGAACATCGTTGGAACGTTAGGGTTGTCAGGAAAGTACCAACATAATTTGACCAATAATTATGACGTTAATGTCTCAATGTCAACTCTATGGTCAATGCCGTATCACAAACAAAAGACAACCCTTACTGACTTACAACTTCAAGTTGTCGCTAACGTCACGTATTTTTGCGATTGTTAGGCGAGTGACATAGGCCTGCTATTGGTGATATCGACATTTTCACAGTTTAATAGTGTGTACTTGAAAATATTTAAATACTTGAAGTATATATAGTTAAACCGAATTTTATCTTTTAGCAAAGATTTTTTGGTTCATCTAATTCTTGAATCATTATGACAAAGGTCTCCTGAATTTCTAATGAATCCTCCATGTTTCGTATAACTTATACAACGTTATTAATTAGGTGTTTATATTCAGGCAATGTTCCAAATAAATATAATGGCGTGATATTTCACATTTCATAGCGAACACAATCTGTAATTTTTCGAACTTGTATAAAAATGTTTTCAGCTCATAGGAGCTATTTAGCTCGTAATAAATAAAGTTTTGTGCTAGGTAATACCCGTGATTATGGTCGAGTACCTACCCCGCAAGGCGGTGTTTATACACGTAATGATATAATACAGTATTACTTCCATGATGACATTGTTACTAGAATAACATAAGTTACATCCATACAGTATAATACATAGGTCACACTATAAGTTTTGCGTAACTTAATAAAACAACATGTTAAAACCAAAATATTATGTTTATTGCATTTCAAAATACTCTACTTTACATTTTAGACATTTTTTCATGCGATCGAACCATTTTTTTAAACTGGAGGACCACAGATCTGAAGGCACGTTTTCTACGTGCTGATTGAACGCTATCACTGCCTCTTCGGAGTTGGTAAAAGTGAAACCTCTCATCAAATCTTTGATTTTGGGGAAAATACAGAAATCACAGGGTGCTAGGTCGGGGCTATGCGCAGGATGGGTGACGAGTTGTACTTTTTCAGAAGCTAATAATGACTTTGTTTTGTTGGCTTTTGTTGGCAGTGTGTGAAGAAGCGTTGTCATGATGTAGGAGAACGCGGCTTTTGGGTCGTCTTTCGCGAACTTTTTCTTACACCCTGGGTAAACAAATGGTAGAATACCACTCGGCATTAACACTCTTTTGATCTTCAAGTGGAATTGTACAGATGGTACCCGTAGCTGAGAAAAAAACGCGATCATTTTTTTACCAACGTTTCTCGCCTGCCTCACTTTTGTTGGCTTGTTATCATTTTCAAACACCCATTCACAAGATTGCTGTTTTTTTTTCGGGTTTAAAACAATAAATCCACATTTCGTCTCCTATGACAATGTCATAAACAGCATTAGAATGTCCGTGGTCGCACTTCAGTAGCATCTGTGAGCACCATTCCACGCGAGCCCGCTTCTGTTCCGCTGTCAGTTCATGAGGGATCCAACGACAACAAAGTTTCCGAACTTTCAATTCTTCGTGTAAAATTTTCTGGATTTGACTCATACCAATCCCCAATAGTCCTCGAATTGTCTCATAGGTAATCCGTGGGTTTCCTTCAATTAAGCACTTAACAGTAGCCACATTATTTTCGTTGACGGCAGTTGAAGGCCGCCCTTCACGAAATTCGCCATGTAAAGAAACTCGATATCTCTCAAATTCAGCAAACCATCGCCTCACGGTGCTCAAACAAGGTGCTTCTCTCCCAAAAGCATTTTGAAGACGAGCGGCACAGTCTTGTGGAGAGAGAGAACTTTTAAAATCATAAAAAATCATCACTCTAAAATCTTTTTGACTTAATTCCATTTTCGTTGCATACGTAGAACTTTGATGTGTGATAAAAAACAATTGACAAATGATTTCCCGCCAATTGTTTTTTTTTTATTACCAAGAAGGTTGCAACGTTTAAACAAATATAACATTCGAAATTCAAATAGTTCCGATTAGCTAGAAGTGCAAAACTTTTAGTGTGCCCCATGTATAAAAACAAACATCTACACTTTATATAGGATTTCTAAATGATTTCAATGTTTTTAAACCATTTTTATTTGGCGTCCCCGTAAACATTACATGCAGTCTCAATATCGTTAGTGCGACCGTACTCGTATGTACGTGTATAGCTGTGTTGTGTACAGTCGAGCTGAAATAGAAAACGGCTGGTGATTAATTGCCAATTACTCCAACTGCCGAGTAATTCCCGCGCCCACTTGTCGCCGTGTAAGCTCGCATATTATTTTTCCATGGGATCGTGTTAACAAATTGATTGCAGAATATTGTCGACCATTTCGGTGAAAAATCAATGTTTGATATGTTTACCAATGTTGTAAATTGTTTTATGGGCCATTTTATGTCAAACACAATTACGAATTCTTATCTATACATCAACATAATACTATATGTGTAATAAGTTTTATCACTACATATACAAATTATAAAATAAAGTCGCTTCCGTCCGTACATATGCTTACACCTTTAAAACTATGCAACGGATTTTGATGCGGTTTTCACTAATAGATAGAGTGGATCAAGGAAGATTGGTGGTGTATTTAATTTGTTAAGCGGGCGAAGCCGGGGCCGTCCGCTTGTAACTTTACAAGTAAGGTAATATTATTTTTAATTTAATAATATTAATTTTAAAAAGGTCCGTTTACGTGGTAATATTCAATTCATTTTAATTAATTGCTCAAAATTGGTTAAACTTCATATTTTTAACTGAAGCTTTCATTTTTTAAACTGGTTTTAGGTAGGTAGTTGTCTAATCTAATATGTTCAAGTGTGTTAATTTCTTGATTAGGCAACAGCTCAAGTTTACTAACTACTTAAAAATTAAACATTTCTTTTCATGTGCAATCTGTTCTAATCAATCTTTAAAATTCTTTAGCGTTGCAATTTCCATGGGACTAATGCACATATTATATTGTCACACATTCTTTCATAAATAATAACGCACGCGTCTAGTGTTACGTCCCCAATGCAAAATTGTAATTTGCTGTGATATAATTCAATATTTAGCGAGATGTAATTGAATATTTTTCCAATTTGTTGCGCGTAATGGGGCAAGATTGAGTTGACGTCCCCACAGGGCGGTGCGACGCGGACGTCGAGTGAACGATGGCGGCCGACTCCCGGCCCTGCCTCATTTACACGCATCGACTTGCGTATCATTATCATAAAGTTATCTGTGACAATATGTTTCACGTATAAACTTATTCCATTTTTCAACACAAATTCAGAGGTGGAGGTTACTAAAGACATAATTCGTAGTTTCGCTTTACCCGTTAAGATAAATACCTTTGCCACTGTTAAAATAAAACGTAATGAACTAACTACTTTATGGGCCAAAAATATCCTACTTTAGTTTCAAGATATTAATTCCTTGTTATTGCACTTTGACGTAGCATCGAGAAATGTGCGGTAGCGGCCGAACGTCACGTCTCCTCATTCCTGTGGCGATCGCTACCGGCATACTAATATTCAGTGAGCGATTTCATGTAATTCCAGTCGGCACCATGCCGATTGCGCTTCAGTATCTTGAATGTCGCAACATAATAATACGCAGCATTCAAATACCGAATACCAAACACGAAACACTCAGATTCTATTTTGCTAACGTCATGATACCACAATACAATTCAGTAGATTAGACCAAGGTGAACTAAAGATTTATATTCGTAGTTTTTACATTACGACTCATATTTTTATTTAATTCAGAGAGTTCATCATATAATTTCTATCTACAAACACAAACATTATGGTTTGACGTGATTCAGCACTCGTTATTCGTCTCAGCCTGAGGCTAAACAAACTAAGCTTATCGCATAACATAAATTGGCAACACGTCGTTAAGGCGACCGCCCCGCACACTACGAGCCGCGCGGCTTTATCAGCAAGCCCTCGTAAACCTACACCGTCTGTTATTGCAACTCGGTTGTGAAATTTTGCCGAGACTTTTTCATATCGCGAAACGGCTACCGATTGTAGCAAACTGTCGACCGGGACGCGGCAGTCGAACCGCGTAAACGATTTGGCTTGCGCCGATAAATATATCCATTTGGCAATGTGCACCCACTTGATGTTAGTATCAACTGAAAAAGTGCCTCCGCCTTGAGCGGTGCTGGTGTAATTAGAGTCCAATCGTTAAACGAAAAGGGTTGCGGAACATCCCATCTGATAATGAGCACGACTGGCTCGGATCCAGCACCCGCTCATATTAGGCAGCCTCGGTGCTGCTATCGTTACGACTTTTACACTTTTACGAGTTGTTTAGTTTACATTGCCTGCTGTGCCCGAGCACAATCATTGCCAAATGCTAGTTCGCGGTGAGCCGCGGGGTGCTAAATATTGTCACCGCTACTTGTTAATGAGAATGTGCATGAAATGAGTATAACATTGCCGGTTTATTTGGTATTTCGTGGAATAATATGTAGATACATAAGTAGTTATACTTTCAATGTCATAAAAACTTGCTACTACGCACTTTTTATTGGGTTGTAAAATACATTAGGTACTTAAAGTGATATCTTCTCCTCCACGGTTCAATAATCTCTTCATATTGTACTTAGATCAATATTATTGTAAACTGTTGGTATCCGTTTAGAATAACAACGAAAGGTTCATTCCGATATCTATTTTGCTCGGTGGCTCTTAATTAACATTTTCTTTTCTTTCGTTAACAGGTGAGTGAGGAAACGAACACAAACCGAGCAAGCTTTGTGCGCGGCGCTGGCGACGGGCCACAGACAAAAAAGAATATTACACCGCTTTCAATTCGAAACCCAAAGGAAAAAAATATGATCTGCACTTTTGTAAAGGCAAATGAGGTTCTCTTTGTAACCAGCGAGTTAATTTAAATAACATTTGTGGCTAATTCGAACGCTGAAACAGATGGATAAATTATACAATTGATTCAGTGACCGCATTAGGTGTTATAACAGTTACGGAATTTTGTGACTAGGTATAGGAGAGTTTCAGAATGCCCAAGTCACTTAAACACTGATGATAAAACATAGCCTTTCACGATACTTTTATTACTTATGTTATAGAAGAGATTAGTATAACATTAATACACAAATAATCAGCTTTATTATTAATCGTTTCGACATCGATGTAGGTACCTACGACTTTAAAATTTCATTTCATTTTAGACACTTTCATAAATAAGTATGTAAGCGGATGTCCGCGAACTAACCACGTGGAATAGTACTCACTTTTTCAATGCCTAAGGGAACCTATGAACGAGATAAAAGTCAATGAGTCCGATAGATTTGTCACGATGCCTGAACAGGGAAACTAACAAGCAAATTTACAGTTTTATAGGTAGTATGTAGAGTCTAGTGAGTAAAGAGAAACAACAAATATCTAGCTATGCTATTTGTGAAGTTGTTACAAGCTGTACCCACGTACTTACCCCCTTTCATCTTCGTTAATACCCACAAGGATAAGAGCGCGCTGCACTCGAGGAAGCTTCATATTTTATCATCTCAAATCTTGATGTATGAACTGTAGACAGTATAAAGGGATTATAACAATGCTCCTTGTCTGCTGTTACCTTTATTGAATCAAGGAAACTATTTTAGTTACCTCCTACACAACTACTGGTCTATAACTCACTAAAGAATTGCATTCTGGATTACAGTACATTATTTTGTTTATATACTATAAGATACATTGTAAAACATACATGAAATCACGCTTGTGAGTCGTGTGTGTGTGAAAGTGTAGGCAGAGGCATGTTATACCTACGCCTAGTTATTGTCAGTAACTTTGGTGGTCCGTCGAAACAGGTGGCGAGCCTGTTCCCGCTTATCCGGAGCTTTTATGTTTGTCTGTTGCCTCGTCTGTTGATCAGTATGTGCACCACTTGAAGGCGAGGTTAATTTGGGTCCCTATTGGGTTTATTAGTGCATTATAAGCATTTAGTTAGTTATTACTTGAGATACGATGAAAAAATAATAGTCTATTACCTATTATTTTTTCATCGTCAACCTACATGTACTCTAAACAGATATTATTATACCTAATTGCTTTTTTTTAGTGTAATTTGGTCTTATCAGTCTTCATTTTAATCCACACAGTCTTCATTTTCATCAACATTTCATCGCAAGGCAACGGGTTCCCATTTTTTCAAAACGACAATATAGCTGCTACTTTTAAATAAATTCATTCGGCTATTTTGGACATAACCCATTGTAAATGTGCATGGTGACGGCAATAAGCTTGCCCCCTATTACGTGGAAATAAAAATACTGGCAAATTCTGGGTGTGTAATGCACCTCTGACTACCCCTTCGGGGATATAGGCGTGATATGTGTGCGTGTGTGTGTGTGTGTGTGTGTATGTGTGTGTGTGTTTAATCCACACTTCATGTATTTACAGTCACAGCAATAGGTAAAACTATAATTAACAACTAGGAAATCAGTATTTATCTTCTGCTTAATATGGAAAATCATCGTGTCACAGTGGTTGTTGCCAAACTCCTCTGAAAAGGTTTGACCCATTTTTAGGAAAATTTGTGCATATTATTTGGCAGGTCTGAGAGTTGATCGTAAACTATTTTTTAAACCCCTAAAGGTGGCATATCCTATGGCAAAACAATGTATGCGAAGTCAGCTAGTGATTTTATATAAATAATAGTTTAAAAAACTAAAAAAACACGCTTTTATAGAGAATCCAACTAAAAAGTAGAAAATAAATTTTTCACGCTTTTTTACAATAATATACATTTATTTCTTATTGATTCTTAATTCAAAGTTATTAAAATTTATTTTTTACTTTTTAGTTGGATTCTCTATAAAATCGTGTTTTTTTAGTTTTTTTAAACTATTATATATTTTTCATTTTTTAGTTTATTATTATTTATTTATTTTTTAATCGAATTATTGCATTGTCATCTAAACTATTATTTATTTTTCATTTTTTAGTTTTTATTATTTATTTATTTATTTTTAAATCGAATTATTGTATGGTCATCGGTCTTTAACAGGTGACAAAGTTTGAATTAAATCTGATCGTTCAAAGTAGGGCAAAATCGAACCCAATAGAGTCGGTTACAAACAAACATACATACAAGCAAGCAAACATACAAGTGAAGCTAATAAAAGCGTGGTAAAAAGCAACTCATGTTTTGCAAAATTTCTAAAACAATAAAAATATTAATTTTGCACCGTTTCAAACATTACAAAACATATTATATAAAATAAGAAAACGTTTTCGGTAAAGACAAAACAACATATTACATTTATTAGAACCGTAAGTGTCTTATAATATCAAAATATGACAATTATATTGCGATATTTCAATAATAACATGACTAACAAAAGAGCATAACATAAAATACACATAAAAGTTACATCACTGAACATAAATAATCATACAGCTTACTTAAATCGAAATGTGAATAGAGCACTTTTAGTCCAATGGGAACACAAGCTCATTGGTTACGTAACAAAGGCACTTTATCCTAGTACTTCGACCTTCGAACCCTCGCAAGCTATTGAACTCTGTTCAGTTACCTCGAGGTCGATGCTATGCAAATAAAACAATGTTGCAGTAATGCAACAATAGACAACCAAATGCAAAAATAATATAACAAAGTAATGTTAGGTTTTAGAATAAGATTTTAGATGGATGCTTATATTACTCAACGCGTAAACCTTTTAACGAATTTGGATGAAAATTTACATACAAATAAAACGTTTCCTGAATTGACACATAGGACTGTTATCTAAATTATTGGTTCTCATACTTAGGAATTATTAAACACATATACACAAAATCACGTCTTTATCCCCAAAGGGGTACACAGAGACGTTTGTTAAGGCCACATACCGCCAGATTGCCGATTCCGATCAGCTTGAATATATTTGGATATAGTCTCGTCGGTCCGATTTTTCCGATGGACTCCAGTACTAATACTCAAATTCTAGGATATTCGAATACCTGTTATAAGATATTTTCGATCTTACCATAGAATATAATTATGTATAATAGTAGATAAGTACAAAATAATCATCTACCAGAATGAAATATTTTATATTATCGTTAATTAACGGGCATTATTTCATCTGAAGATCATGAAGCAGAATAGAATGAACAGAATATGGGCACGTTAGATAAGTAAATAAATTCTGAAATTAAACACCTTCGTCACCACTAAAAGTCATTGTAAGCGGATTCATTAGGCAAAAAAAATTCTGTTGTGACTTTTCACTTTGAAAACCTTCTTTTAAATTATTCAAGTATTGAGTAACGGTTTCTTAGTCATTAAATCACGTTACATTTTAATAACACGTCTGTTAAGAAGGATTTCAGGTCAGAAAACTGTTCTTATTACTAACGTAGTTATTTCAAAGATAAACGATTTGCAGTAGTTGGAATTCCAAAGGCTTTAAAGATTGCCACTATTCTACTAATAAAACTTTTCGTCATTACACTTTAATGTTTAATATCCACAGATCTGAATATTATGTAGATACTTATACAGGGTTGACCAGTGAGTGCAGCACAATATTAGTACTAGTTCGGGCATGCACCTCTCGTGGGGTAATGTACGGGCGCCGCCCTACAGACTACTAACAGTGCCTTGCACTCTTATTCAGCTGAGTTAATAAACTTTTACATAACGCTGTATGACGACGTAACAACTTTATAAAACACTAGATGATTACTGCAGCTCCACCCGCGTGATATAGTTTTCTCGTTATAACCAAAACCGCGGGAACACATTACCCGGTTAAAAATTAGCAGCAAATAGCGATAATGTATACATATTAGTGAGTAGTAAGAATTTTTTAAATCGGTTCATTACTTTCCGAGCTCATTTGTATAGTATAGATTTGTCATGATACGTGTTCATTCCTTTTAAAAAATATACCATATCACAATGTTTTGGGTTAAAGAGATTTTTTCAGTTTTCTGGAGCTTGTAACGTTTACACGCGTAGTTCAGAGTTGCCTTTTCTGTTTCTCACAAGAAATATACCTATCTATGTATAGTATATATAATATAATATCATATTAAAAGAATCGCTTGTCTGTGTGAATTATCTTTCAGCTTATTAAATGGCTAGACCATGATGGGGCAGCAAGAAACTACTACATGGGGCACACTAAAAGTTTTGCACTTCTAGCTAATCGGAACTATTTGAATTTCGAATGTTATATTTTTTTAAACGTTACAACCTTCTTAGTAATATAAAAAACAATTGGCGGGAAATCATTTGTCAATGGTTTTTTATCACACATCAAAGTTCTACGTATGCAACGAAAATGGAATTAAGTCGAAAAGATTTTAGAGCAATGATTTTTTATGATTTTAAAAGTTCTCTATCACCGCAAGACTAGGTCGCTCGTCTTCAAAATGCTTTTGGGAGAGAAGCACCTTGCTTGAGCACCGTGAGGCGATGGTTTGCTGAATTTGAGAGAGGTCGAGTTTCTTTACATGACGAATTTCGTGAAGGGCGGCCTTCAACTGCCGTCAACGAAAATAATATGGCTACTGTTAAGCGGTTAATTGAAGAAAACCCGTGGATTACCTATGAGACAATTCGAGGACGATTGGTATGAGTCAAATCCAAAAAAATTTACACGACGAATTGAAAGTTCGGAAACTTTGTTGTCGTTGGATCCCTCATGAACTGACAGCGGAGCAGAAGGGGCTCGCGTGCTCACAGATGCTACTGAAGTACGACCACGGACATTCTAATGCTGTTTATGACATTGTCACAGGAGACGAAACGTGGATTTATTGTTTTGAACCCGAAAAAAACAGCAATCTTGTGAATGGGTGTTTGAAAATGAGAACAAGCCAACAAAAGTGAGGCAGGCGAGAAACGTTGGTAAAAAAATGATCGCGTTTTTTTTCTCAGCTACGGGTCCCATCTGTACAATTCCACTTGAAGATCAAAAGAGTGTTAATGCCGAGTGGTATTCTACCATCTGTTTACCCAGGGTGTTAGAAAAAGTTCGCGAAAGACGACCCAAAAGCCGCGTTCTCCTACATCATGATAACGCTTCTTCACACTGCCTTCACTTCCGAAAAAGTACAACTCGTCACCCATCCTGCGCATAGCCCCGACCTAGCACCCTGTGATTTCTGTATTTTCCCCAAAATCAAAGATTTGATGAGAGGTTTCACTTTTACCAACTCCGAAGAGGCAGTGATAGCGTTCAATCAGCACGTAGAAAACATGCTTTCAGATCTGTGGTCCTCCTGTTTTAAAAACAGGTTCGATCGCATGAAAAAATGTTTAAAATGTAAAGGAGAGTATTTTGAAAAGCAATAATCATAATATTTTGGTTTTAACATGTTGTTTTTTTAAGTTACGCAAAACTTATAGTGTGTCAGCACTGACCTCCCACCAATTACATTGGGTTTTTCTCGGGTCAGCGCTGACTTGTCTCGAATTCGGAGTCAGTAACTGGCCCTGTGTAAATCAGCCTTAACATTGATACGAGTATGGGTCAGTGAGGAAAAGTCTGAAACTTTGACATACGAAGGAACCATGTCATCGTTTTTAGTAAAAATAAAAACTGCATTCACAGATTTAAAAAATAACTTGCATTCAATGCATGAAAAAAAAATCATAAACTATTTTATCGATTGTGTAGGTCTTCAGTAGTAAATATAACTATGAAACGTGATATCTAAAATTTATAAAATGCATTGTTTTAATATATTTTAGTTTATTTTAGTAGGTTTTACTATTTTTTTTTTCAATACAACGTTGAAATCGTTTCTGTGCGTAAAATTGTAAAAATTAAAGTTATTTTTTGAACAGGATGGAGCAGCCTGTCACATGCACGCCTCTGAGTCTACTATTTTTATTTTTACTAAAATCAGTGACAGTTCCTAAGAACAGATCTTCGTAAGTCTTATAGTTCCAGACTTTCCCTCACTGACCTATATCAATGTTACACCGTGTATAATCTGTGATATTAGTAGGACATAGATGTATTGATCGAGTATCAGATTACATCCTAACCTGATTTAGATAGGTCTGCGTGTTCACAAAAGACACAGAGCGATGTATTGTAGCACCTACTTAGGGTACAGCGAACCAAAGCTGCGGTCAGCGACCGGCCAACACCTTATTTATATGATTTCATCCAGAACTTAAAGTTCACTTATACTTCAAGTATTTTTATAACTGCCGTTGTAATATTGCATATTGTTATAAGCAATTTTAATATAAGTAACACTAACTTTAAAATAGGTACTTAGAACGGTCGTAACTGAAATAATATGCCTTTGAAAAGTACCAGTTAGGTTCTACGAAATAAATAGTGATGTCAGATTAAAGATGTACATAAACCACGCATATACCAACGAGGGAATTGGCAGAGGAGTTATACACACCCATGACAATATTAATTTATTAATAGGTACTAGTTATTTAGCATCCGATACATATACATATGATGGTAAAAGGACCTATAAATAGTCCTCTACCTAAACCCACGGGAATAAGACTGTTTCTTAAGATATTTATTTGTATTCGCTGTATAACGACTTTGGGTTTCGTCTGTAATTAGATTTGATATGTGATGATATAATGTGTACGTATGTGCGGTCAGAATATACAGCGGTATACATAAGAAGGTTAGGTACATCTTGCCTCCAATCCGGAAGTTATAAATTTGGTTAAACTTGTTTGAGTTGTGAATTCCCATGATGTTTGTCCGGACGTGGGGGTACATTTAGTCCCTAAACCAACTTGTAACTTCTGAGCAAGCCTCAATAGCTAACAAAGATTTTAATGATAAACTTATCTTTGGGGTCATTATTGTACTACATGCGAGCCTTCGTCTTCATTTTTGATTTTATTCATTCTTTAACCCCACGAGTCCTAAATGACAGAACTTAAAAAAAATTGGTGATTGCAGAATTTAAAAATGTGGTAAATGTGGCTAACTTAACGTCTATATTAGCGCCATTGGAAATGCCTTCTGGTGTGTACCAGAGACGCCCGCAGCCATGGACATAGGAGCCGCCGCGGTCTCGCGGAATAAAAAAAAATGAAGCCGTCTATAACATTAGTACAATTTGTGCCCAACCTTTTTGAGCAGTTGTTTAAAAACCCAAACTGATTACTACAGTGTATATACGCTGCATTCTTGAGTAATTATCCTACAAACTTTACTTAGTCAAAAATCAAACATCTTTTACACCTACCTCGTAATTTCACTGGCCTGATGACAAGCTTCTGTGAAGCCAAAAAGTCCACTCTATCACTATGGACACAGAGCTACTTTCATGGACCCCCTTGTCAGTCTCAAGGGTTGTTTCATTGTATGCTGTGTGTAAAGAATAAAGGTATTCTAGGCAAAATTGTATATAATTCTCACAGCCAATATGTTAGTTTAACAAAACCATTTGATAAATAAGGAAGTCAGTTTTCCTTAATAATGACTAACGCTCCCAAAATTTCAAGGCCTCATCTCGCTAACTCCAAATTGAAAGTCATCAATATCCGGAACACAGTTTAAAATGAATTGAAACGGTTCCCTTTTCCACTTACAGTAAATAGAGTTACGCAGGAAAAGGGACACCTCGCCCTAGCGCAAACGTGAGTCAACTATACAACGTGAGCTACAATACGACCAGAGATGTTTGTTGCCGCAAACTTCAACCGAAATTGTTTATTAAATGTTGATAACAACAGTATCGTTTACATTAAAACTTACTGTAGGTTGCAACTTCGGCTGCGTGGCTTTTATAACGATAACTTTTATCTTGATAAACCCCAAGAAAATTCGTTCAATAAGTTCAGATATTAGCGTATACCGACAAACAGACATACTCATCTTCACTTCATAGTCTTATTACAGTGTACTATACACATAGTAACATACCAAGTCACTTCTTTCTTCCCGAAGGGGTCAATATAATACGCCTACATTTTGCTATTAGTTTTATTACTTCCACCATATCTCCCGCCCAATTGGAAACCAGCCTATTATCGTTTCCAGGAATTAAAAATATACCAGTCGATGTTACTGTTTACTAAGTACCTATATACTTGCTTTAGAATTAATCAGACGAAGTAGTCGCTTGAGTCTCACATTTAAATCTCAAAGTAAAGAGACTGTCAGACAAAAGCAAAAAGTAAACATACGACAGAATATTAAAATTCATAAAAACATAGTTCAGAATCTACATTGATACCTTGGATTAAGTTTTACCTTCTTTGATGATAGAACGTAATCTCACGTAATAAAATTCAGCTTAAAAATACCCATTACGTACCTGCCAACAAACCGTCGTTGATCGTGGCTTTCGCGTGAATACATTTCTTTTTTATGCGAAAATGTTCAGAAGCGATCATTCTGTGTTGAGAAATTGTTAAGAATATTATGACAGATGAAATTGTCACCGTTGAAGAGATCGCAAGTAATCTCATTAAATATTAACGCGTACAGTTGACATGGAGAGGGTGGCAGAGCTTAGAGAGGCGCCGCCGTCGACTTAATTTTAAATATATCAAGAGTTCATTCAATTTCAACTATGTAGTTGCACTGTCGACTGTCGGGCGACTGAAAACAATTCCAACTGCGTTAATCACTTATTTACGTCTCAAGTCCACTGCCGGAGCATTTCTAACGAACTCCGGGAATCCTAATGAACCGTGGGAATCTCGATTCTAATGAAGCGAGTGAGTTGGAACTTTAGAAGTGGACGAGAGGACATGGGTTGTTCATTTTTAAATCGAATTTTGCAGTTTATTTCAGCATTGTTGCATCGGGATGATTGCGGGAAGTAATTCCGCACGGATCCGGCGGACACATCTCTCCTAGGGCGTAGGGACCTGCAACTAATCGGTTTGTCATTTCCGCAATCGATTGCTACGACGCCGTTTTGAATACTTGATATTATAATAGAGTGCTTTATTTACAATGCAGCAGCACTTGAGGCTGATAATATTTGGGGTTGTTTAAATGGACTATGATTACAAATAACAAAGGAATAAAAAGATCTAAGGTTAAGTTACTTACCTAATTAATTTTTTTTTGTGCTACGTTCCAGATCAAGACATAAAACATAACATTCCACACTATGTTAATATTCTAAATAGTCACGTTTCTAAAAACACCTTTTCACAGTTCAGAACAGAGTGACCCCGAGTCAGTCTATTATCATCTTTACACACAAAATTAGATACTTTAACATTCTTGCTCTATCAAAATATTCCTTCAACAATTGATGCTTTAAAAATCTATTGCAAAAAAGCTTTTAGTGCCCACAGATAAGGACACTGCAAGAATAACTAGAAACACTCAGTGGTCTCTGTGGTGAACTATCGAACAATGGTAGTTATTCTAGGAGATGGGATTATTGGATATGTACACACTCACTCACTTAGACACAATATATTCAGTCTCAAGTGTAGGTACTATATTTTCATATTAAAGTGTAAGAATTTTCACTTCCTTCGAACGAGCGACTATTTAGGTTAATTTCTTAGTGGTAGGTACGCTAAAAGATTATAGTGAAATGTAATTTTACAATCGTTGTTTTGGCTTCTAAAATTCCGATTAAAATTTAAAGCGTAACTTTACTTACTTGATACGAGTTTTATTATAAAACATATTATGAGCTGTACCATTTGTATGTTTATACTTACAAGTACCTACATGATGCGGTAAGACGAAGCTATATAGTCACTTTCATATCTTATTTGTTACCATTTATGTCCATCCAAAGGTTGCCTGTAAGAGATCGCTTATAAGGCCGCCATTTGTACATTTTCATACGATGTTTCTCATATTTATTTTTATTGGTGTACAATAAAGTTTATTCTATTATATTCTATAGTCACTGAATAACTACACTGAAAAACAGAAGAACTAATTAAAAAGAATGTGTATTTTTGTTAAATATATTAAGCTACACAGTTTATCTGAAGTCCAAATATGATCTGTGTTCGCCAGAAGCACACATCATATAGATTCTAGACGTTTATATATAAGTCTGCACATTCGGCATCCGTAAGAGCAGTGCCCTCTAATCTCTGTGAACCTCAGAAAGCTTGCAGGAATATTCATAAACCGTGTTCACATCCGCCGGTTATCGGGCGGAACTCCGCAACGAAAACACCTATCGAAAAGATAGGAGAAATTTCACCACTCTCGCACGAGGTGTTGAACATTTTAATTTCTGTTTTGTGTTTACATTTTCACAGCATTTTTGGCGTAAAAACATTGTACACACGCTTTTATATCCGAAGAAAAAGAGTAATTTCATAATTCTTTTTGTTTGCTTTTCTAATGCATCGCACGTAACCTAAATATAATAAGGTAAGTCTAAAGAAATAAATCTTTTTTTTTCATAATACAAATTAAATTTCAAGGTACATGTCCAGCTTACAAAATTATTAATAAATATACAAAAATAAACAATTTATCAGTCAGAAATGAAAAAAAAAACAAATCACTATATACTTCCTGCATCGTTCCTGGTGCAAAGCTGCCCATGATACTGGCAGCATTGCCCCGCTGAATGGCAATGGACAATCTTTGCACCCGGAAAGACCCAGAGAGATTGTCACCGGACTTCTCCCTAATTCTACGTCCTAACTTCACTCTTGGCTGAACCCCAACTGTCCAAGGTCTACTGAAATAAGAATTACTAGTTATCCCAACGAACTTTGTATCGCCTCAAATTTATTTGGTCCCATTTCGGTTATTTGAAGTCGGTTGTTGTGTCAATTGTTGACGTGTGTTTTTTTACTGTAGCTTTATAATGATTTTGGTAAAGTTTAATTGAAATTGAACTTCGATTTTTGCGGAGCGCGTGGCTGGTGGCCTTTTAGGGTACCTCTGGCACTGGGCAAAAATCCAGGCCCAAACGCTTAATTACAATATAAAAAATAAAAAGAATATTTTAATATTTCATGCAAATGTATGTATTATTAATTATAATTGAAAAACGCGACGGACGGACAGACAAATTGTCGTATTAAATATATAGTTTTTATTAAGCACTTTCCATTTTCTGCGGTAACAATAAAGGTAACGATAAAACGTTTAAGTACTCACGTCTTTTTATTATTGGTAAAGAAAATAATATAAAAATCACATTTTTCTTCATAGCGTAGACACAGACAGAGAGACAGACACAAATCACGTCTCCGTCACATCACACCCGATACTATTTCCGTGCAAAGCGTTGTGTAATTTAAAAAGGTATATATTAGTTATTCTATAAACATAAACATTGCTGTCTACTTAATTAACATTAAAAAAACAAGCAAGGCGCCCTTCTCTATCGCAGTGAAGGCATAAGACGACTTCTTACTATTATGTGATATCACATGTTAAAAATAAAATGATAAATATAATCAAAAATTGTAAATTTTTTTTTTTTTTGCTGTGGTGTTTATTCTGTACCAAAATTCTATGTGCCAAATCATAACTTTCTAGCACTTGTAGTTCTCGAGTTGAAAAGTGCGGACAGTCGGACAGGACCGGACTATAAGACTTCTCTTACATAGTACTTGTCAGTATAGTAAGAAGTCTAAAACGATCCAACAGCACACATTACATAATTATCGCGAATCCACATGTGATATTCGTTGCAAAATGTAGGTATACCGTTAATACGAGTACGTTAAAGTGCTGTTTTACGGTTTAAATTAAGATCGTAACTATAAGAAGTATATAACTTGATGTCTCATAGTGCCGCTATTGCACAAGTCTAGAGATTCCAATTATATCTCTTATAGTTTAGCCAACTAATATAAAAGTTGTAACAACCAGTGTCTTTTACTGGATCTCAGTACCGCCAGTGTTATTATATATAGTTTTATAACTGAGTTGATCGATCTTTAACTAAGACGAAACCAAATCGTAAATACGAGTATGTACCACGATCTACGTTTCACATCATTCACTCATTACAGAATCAGATCACTCAAAACTTGGTTACATTTTCATTGCGGAAAATGTCCATCCATACCGTACGTAATAACACTAATAGGCTCTTGCTATGATAACAACATTATTCTCGACTTAATTTCGCCCGAAGCGAACCCACTGGTTATTCGAACACCGCTGAACGTTATAACTCAATCTAAAAACATATCGTGCATATCTATAATTGCCAATTGTTACAGTAGGCATTGTGTTCCGTAATGAGGTGTTATAAGCCTAGTTAAGACAGCCATTATAATCCCTTATTAACACGTATACAATATGTATACAATAGAAATAGTACTACCTCTGAAACCGAAGTCTACGGCGAGAAGGTAATGCCTTATCTAGAAATCCTCTCAAATCCCTAAGAAGCGTCAATGCTCCTCAACAATAGTGCACTGCACGTGAGATGCCGGTCGACAGCCAACTTACAAAGGCAGGTATTAAAAAAGAAGTGTGTACACCAACTAAGATCAACTAAATCGGGTCGTATGTCAATTTTGAACTTTATGCATTTATAGACTCTATTGAAATAAATCATATCAGACAACTCTGTCCGCATGGACAGTTTTGTCTAACTAAATGCCTATGGATCACAAGGAGAGACTCAGAGCGGGAGTCATTGATCCGCCTCATACTTTCAATTACAAAATCTCTTCTCCTGTGCTATAGGCACACATTTCTTTGATCTGTTTTAATAAAACATGTGAATTAAACTACTACAAAACTAAATAATCGTCTACAATATAACACTTTCACTTCATTTGTTGTTTAAATGTTTTCAGAATATTAAAAATGTAAAAGGAAAACTTATGTGAACAAATGTAACAACTTTTTAATATTCACAAAACATTTAGTTTAGAAAACGGCAAACAAGAGGCGTCAATTTAAAATTGGAATTTCCTCACGTTAAAGACTCCTTTAAATCCTTTTATACATCAAAGAATTCAAGCGGTAGACTGCCATAGAAATCCCCAGTGAGCATCAATGCCTATTGCCACGTCGCTTATCTACAATGTACGGCATGAGACTAGGCGGAGAGGCGGCTAGGAAGGGGTTGGTATTTCAAAGGAGTGCATTACTGCACCGGGTGAACAATTACGACAATCGACGCTTATTTATAGTACTTATACATCTCGATAATTTTAAGAACATAGTCTTTATCTCGTTTCGTTAACGTAGGATATACAAAACAGAATAGTTCGGTAGTAGTGTATCTACTAATACTATTAACTGTTCTGATAGGTATAGACGTTTTCTCTGATTTTTAAGCGGAGTTTACGAAGCTCTTTCTTAGGCGACTCGTGTATTTCGTTTGGGATCGAACTCCTCCTAAACGACAGGACCGATCTTTTTGAAATTTTGCACGGTCATAGTGACCATCACCGTGAGTGCATATATCTGAATTCATAAAGATCGGTCCAGTCGTTTAGGAGTTCGACCCGGATCGACAAACTCAGCTCAATTATTGCAACAGCAGAATGCATTGCATACCTAGTTATAAAGTGTGTACAGAAGTTTTACAGGAAACTACCATTTGCAATTAATTTATTTGAAATTTGATTTTATTTTATTAGATGTCTAATGTTTAGGAAAATACTCGTATGAAAAGACTGATATTTAACAAAAAATAAGTACCTACACAGACATGTAAACATTGGGTAGAATCGGATAGAGAATGTCCCAATTGATGTGTTTAAGTTGTTAAATATCATGTAGGTATGTATGAAAGTATGAAACTTCTATTTTTAAGCATCTATTCCAGTAGTAGAACAGCAATTTAAAATTCATTGAATAACGATCGAGATAGCGTCTCCATGTCCTGTCATCTGGCGTAGCTGACAATCGTTTTGACAGCCAGTCGGTAACAGGACGTACCAGTCACGCCACAGGGGACCTTATCCCATTGATATTTTATTATTTTTATGCTAATACCCTTTTGAAACAGTAAAATAAAGAGTAAATTGTCATCCTTTCCACCCTTGTTCAAATACATATTATAGATTCTGTATAATTATACTAGCTGACCCTACATACGTTGTCCTGTCCTGATATCATCAACACTTTTATTTGCTCAGACCAATAGGTACATCTGGTAATATGTCAATCGCAAGACATGCATGTCAAACGCATTATGGTTACATACGTTATGGTTACCTTACCATTTTACCATAACATATTTTTATTTTATATTGTTGGACTGATTTCGCAAATATTTTTTTTGTTGTACAACAAAAAAAAATTGCGAAATCAGTCCAGCCGTTCACACGTGATACGGGATAAGCGTGATTGGGATTCCAAAAGAAATAGGGATTCATTTTTTTTATAAGTGTAGAGAATACAAATGAAGTTTAGTAACCAAACTATGAATAAAATGTGTTCATCACCAACGGTCCATTATGCAAGAGTTACGACAGAGGCACTATTTACCTACTTGCTTGATTTGCAGATTTTCATGCACTCTTCCGTCTTGTCATAAACGTTACGATGTCGTACAGAAAGTTTGTGTACTTTTACAGTTCTCTGTCACGAAAGGTTGTTGTGTCGTATTCAAATAATAAAGAACTCAACTAATATGACAGAGCACAAAATATACGTGGTAATAAAGCAATACTTGGCGGACAAAGTTACCAGCTTATTGTCCTGTTCGTAACATCTTTGACTGTAATAAAATATAATGTCCGTAGGGCTGTACACGGCCGAATAATTTTAATAGCTCGCTGACAGATTATTTCAGAAAATTAAATTTTAGCGCGTTGGACACAGATCATAAAATTCGTGCTTACAAATCTGTTTGTTATGACATCGTAACAAGATTATGTCCGTTTCTCTGTGAGGAACTGAGGATGTCTTCGTCGCCACGTTGTCGTCACGATATCCCATATTTTATTATTTCGCGCTATAAACGCAGTACGTTCCCGCCTCCGGTAAATTATACAGAAATGTTGTAATGTGAGTATCGAACGGGTATCATCATGACAGTTTATGAGCAATAAATACAACAATGGAACTTATTTATTGGAAATAAAGATTTCATGAACTCATGCGGGTGTCAATCCCGTAGATGATAAACGTTATGTAGCATAACGAATATTCATTGTAGATATTTTATTTTATAAATTTATCACGCCCTAATTTGAATATTGTAGTGAGAATATAGAGTTGTAAAACATAATTTTTAACGTTATGAAAGACCCACGTCCGGTCTACTTAATCTTACTTCAACAAACCTTGTTGGAGAAGGTATACCCACTTTATCACACTGAGCAAAAGAACTTATTCTTACGATCGTTAACCTACATATTATTTATTATATTATATAGTGTGTCTACTACAAAAAATAACTACAATATTATTTTTAAACGTCGAGTACTCTTACAAGTAGAGTATAGAATTTTCAATGGAACTAAAGTCACCAAACGATCTGTAGAACAACCGAAGCCTGGAACGCCCAGCCCGCGCACTTATTTCACGTACATATTGCGTACTATGAGAGTCGCCCACAATCGCCAGACGTCGCAACGGCCTTCCATCAGGCGGCCGGCGGCAATTTGATGATCTGATATAAAATAAAAATTATATTTATTACGGTTTACGTTGAACAGACGGAACTTATCAAGAACCTTATTTGCTGCTATTAGCACAGAATAGGCAGTAGTATGTTAAGTAAGTATTTACAATTAGTAGGACTATATGTAACTCTATGATCGTCATTTAAAGCTGCGCAAGTGGTCACGTGGTAAGACCGCCTCTCGTCCTTACTCACGTGTACCACAAGTTTACCAATCCTTACAAGTCTGTGGCCCTCTGTTTCCCCGTAACCACTTTAAACTGACCCAACGATAAACAACGTGCCTCGAAGTCCTTCAAACCCACTGGAAACTTATTAACAAATCACGTGTTCGGCTGAAATTAAACTTATTATACAGTTGACCTCGTTTGAAACACAAAGAATAAATATATTTTTTAGGCTTCATCCCCTAATAACTTAACTGCCAACTGAAGACTGTAAAATTCTTATTCAAACAGTTCTAAAATACAAAGGGAACATATTTCTTTACGCAATATTTGGAATCAAGCAATTAATATTCATTCAAATGCGTGCGCTCTTTAATTTAAAACGTGCAGACGTTTGTGAAAATAATGAAATAATTTATATGCAATAATAACACATAGAGATGTAAAGATTACATGCCAACCGCAGGAAATCGATAAGGGACATTTAATTCGTCAATTTAATTAAAAGCCGCGCAAGATGACAATGGCATTGACGGCCATGTTGGTGACGTCATAGTGACGTAAATTATCCGACAATACTGATTTGTTATCCGTACTTTTCAGCGATTGATGACGTCACGAAGCACAGCAGTTATTGTGACAAGGTTCTAGCCCACTCACATCGGGCGTGGCTTATAGATACAGTCAAATGGTTCTGATGTTTAATTAATGCTGGTAATATCGAGACTTGGTAAGACTCATATGATCCCGGTGTATGTAGATAGGTTAATTTCCCTGATGCAATTCGACCACACTCATTATTTTGGGCTGACATTGCAACATTAACTTTGAAATGCGGTAGCGAGTTTCATCCAAGGCTTGCAATTAACTAGTTGGCTGATATAGTGCGTGCACGGCGGGCGGCATGTTAATATGGTAATAATAAATTTTAAGCGGTTTTCATCCGAAACGATTCCACAATGCCTCAGCAGCACTGAGCATATTAAAAACGTAGCTATTTTATTTTTCTTTACGATTAAATACATGAGAAAAGAAGCAATAAACTTAAACACAAAATAAAACTAAACTTCCTATCTAAAAACGAAAACTACAATAAATTAGCAAAGCTGGGTCCCCTAGGCAGAGTGCCCATAACACAGGCAGCATTCCCGCGCTGGATATCTACGGAGTCTTTCCGCGAGAAAGGTAACGGGGAACCCCAGTTTCTTCCTTGAAACGCTTGCAGAGTTCCATGAAGAGTTGATGCCCACCGTGACCCCATGAATCTTGACACCAAATGCGACGAATTTATACTGTTAGCCGTGACAACTATATTTACTTGCCTTTATTTGTTCGCACTTTTCACGTTTGTTTATATCTCACTTTAAATTAATATAATTGGTCATATACCTATCTGTTTATTCTGGTAACTATGTCCTCGTATACCTTCTTTAAATTCTTTTATTTCATTTATTTATTATAAGAATTACAATATACATAATACGTAGGTCACACTATAAGTTTTGCGTAACTTAAAAAAACAACATGTTAAAACCAAAATATTATGTTTATTGCTTTTCAAAATACTCTCCTTTACATTTTAAACATTTTTTCATGCGATCGAACCATTTTTTTAAACAGGAGGACCACAGATCTAAAGGCATGTTTTCTACGTGCTGATTGAACGCTATCACTGCGTCTTCAGAATTGGTAAAAGTGAAACCTCTCATCAAATCTTTGATTTTGGGGAAAATACAGAAATCACAGGGTGCTGCAGGTCGAGGCTATGCGCAGGGTGGGTGACGAGTTGTACTTTTTCGGAAGCTAAAAATGACTTTGTGTTGTTGGCCGTGTGTGAAGAAGCGTTGTCATAATGTAGGAGGATTTCGGGTGCAAAGGGGCCCTTCTTACATCTATCGGGCGCCAGCGACCTCACCTGCTAGTGGCGCACCTGCTGATTAACGGACGAGGTTCGTATATTACGGTACCCATGTGGTGGCTTTGGCCCCTACGTGGATACCAGGTGGTACAACAGTGTTGGTCCGGGGGGGTACCACCGTGCAGCTGTGCTAAAGCCCCCCAAGTAACCCAGCCCAGGCTGGGTTGCGTTAGGGGTTCAGCAGCGGCACTGCCGGGCCCGGGGCGGTGTATGGTGCGGCAGGCAGGGGTCCAGTGGGGGCGAAGCGGAGTCTAGTGTGGGTGGTGTGGGTCGATTCGCCGGCCAGGGAGACCCTTAGCAACGGCGTTGCCGCGGCCGCCCGCAACATAGTCATGGGGCCCGCCTGGGACCAACCACCCCAGTAGGCTGCCCCACATGTTGCGCATAATCCTGTTGTGGGGTCGCCGCTCCGGGTGGTAACCGGTGTGGGGTAGCGGCGGCCTTGCATCAGGGGGGTTTGGGAGCCCTTCCGTCCGGCGGGTCGGCTCCGACCTAACCACACGGTTCTAGACGAAGCTAGCCTCTGCACTTTGTCACTTACTGCCGCACCAAATATCGCCCTGTCTTCACGCTTCCCCATATTTCACAATGACAGTGCAACAAGAGAATAGACGGTACACAGCGGCCCCTAGAAACCCCACAAAGTTGACTTCGTTTGAGGTGGAGTTCGCGAATATCCGCGGACTCCATGCAAACCTCGATACCGTCCACCATCACCTGGAGTCGGCACGGCCTTCTGTGATGTTCCTAACGGAGACACAGATACGCCGCCCTGACGACACGTCGTACCTCTGTTACCCGGGCTATATCATTGAGGAACAATTCCGCGATAAAGCCGGGGTGTGCGTGTTCGTTAGGGCGGATGTTTGCTGCCGCCGGTTGCGCTGTCTGGAGAACCCCTCCTACTCCGTCCTTTGGCTGCACGTGGATCATGGCTCCATGAGCCAGATCTACGTGTGCGTCTACCGCTCCCACACAGGGGACACTGGGACAACAAGGCTTTTCGAATACCTCAGCGAGATGGCTGACGATGCGCAGGTGCGGTTCCCGAACGCTGACCTGGTTTTCCTGGGGGACTTTAACGGTCATCACGTTGAGTGGCTGGGGTCCCTTAGGACCGATCATGCGGGACGAACCGCCCATGCATTCGCTCTCTCCCACGGGCTGACCCAGATGGTACGGGGGATCACCCGGATACCTGACAGGTCAGACCACACGCCCGCCTTGCTGGATCTACTGCTGACGAGTCGCCCAGCCGAGTACAGTGTGTCGGTACGCGCCCCACTGGGCACATCCGACCACCGTGTGGTGCACGCCAGCTTCCAAGTGCCACCGCCTGCTCGTGCTGAACAAATGACTCGACGACTATGGCACTACTCGTCGGCAGACTGGGACGGTCTCCGCGATTACTTTGCGTCCGTCCCGTGGAGCCAGCGCTGCTTTGTAGGGAAGGCGCCTTCGGATAGCGCTGCTGCCATTGCTGGCGAGATCAGTCTAGGGATAGAATATTATATCCCTTTCACTGATGTCGCCAGCATCCGCAAAGCTCGCCCCTGGTTCGGGCGTGAATGTGCCGAGGCTGTCCAGAAAAAACAGTCGGCATATCGCGCCTGGGTCAGGGCTCGGGCGGCACGTGACCCGAACGTGAACCGCCTCAAAGCAGCGTACAATCGGGCCACTAGGTTCAGCAAGAGGGCCTTCAAGAGAGCGGATGCCCAGCGCGTCGCGCGGCTTGGTCAGGAGCTCACATCCCATCCCACGGGCAGCCGTGGATACTGGCAACTGGCCAAAGCCGTACAGTCAAATTTTTGTCAACCCTCGCTGCCACCACTGCGTTTTCCTGATGGATCACTGGCTCACAAAGCCCAAGAGAAGGCGGACATGCTCGCAGACCTCTTTGCGGCTAATTCCCGGGTCGATGACCGTGGTCTGCAGCCCCCCGCCATCGCCAACTGTGGCCACACTATGCCTGATATTGTTATCAGGCAATGTGATGTACGGGCAGTGCTGCGGTCACTCGACACGCGGAAAGCCGGTGGCCCTGACGGCATTCCGGCGGTGGTGCTACGAAAATGTGCTGCTGAGTTGTCTCCAGTATTAACGCGTCTGTACCGCCTGTCATACTCTACAGGCCTCGTGCCGGAGGCCTGGAAGGAGGCGAACGTACAACCGATCCCCAAGAAAGGGGATCGATCCGATCCAGGCAACTATAGACCCATAGCTGTCACCTCAGTCATTTGCAAGGTGCTCGAGCTTCTTATTAATAAGCAGCTCATGCGATACCTGGAGGATCACTCGCTAATCAACGATCGGCAATATAGCTTCAGGCCAAAACGATCAACGGGTGACCTCCTGGCATTCGTCACGCATGTATGGGGTGAGGCTATGGAAAAGTTCGGCGAGTCCTTGGCTGTTAGCCTTGACATCGCCAAAGCTTTCGATAGGGTCTGGCATGCTTCGCTCCTTTCCAAGCTTCCGGCATATGGTCTACCTCCTCAACTGTGCAGCTGGATTGCCAGTTTTTTAAACGAGCGCCGAGTGCGGGTCCTCTGTGATGGCCAGGCTTCTCGCTTTTTGCAAGTGAATGCCGGGGTACCGCAGGGGTCCGTACTGTCACCAACTCTCTTTCTTCTGCATATCAATGATATGCTTTCCCTCGGGAACATTCATTGCTATGCAGATGACAGTACATTGCACGGGAGTTACTCGGTTCGTCCGATGGCGGGGCGATCTGTGATAGAGGAGGAGAGACGACATCTCGTGGGTGATCTCGACCGAAACCTCGACAGTATCTCCCAATGGGGTGCCGAGAACTTGGTCGAGTTCAATGCCCACAAAACACAGGCGTGTGCATTTACAGCGAAAAAATCCCCTTTCCTTCCCCTACCCACTCTTCAGAATGCAATATTACCAATGAAGGACAATCTAGACATCCTTGGCATAGACGTTCGTCGAGAGCTCAATAACACAAAATACATTGAGAGATGTATTGGGCTAGCTTCGCGGAAACTAGGAATACTGAACAAGGTAAAGCGATTCTTTACACCGCACCAGAGGTGTCTGCTGTACAAAACGCAGATTAGACCCTGCGTTGAATACTGCTCTCACCTCTGGGACGGCTCCGCGAAGTATTTACTGGACGCACTCGACGCTATGCAGCGACGCGCTGTTCGCATTATAGACTGTCCGGAGGTAACGGGAAGCCTTGAGCCGCTAGCCCAGCGCCGAACAATTGCTTCCTTGGCCGCGTTCTACCGTATTTACCACGGTGAGTGTTCTGAAGAGCTCTTCAACCTGATCCCACCCTCTCCCTTCCGATCCCGAACAACGCGTGCCGGGCAGAGATGTCACCCTCATACCGTGGAAACCGTCTTCGCGAGAACCGAGCGTTTTAAACGATCGTTTCTCTGCCGAACGATGGTGGCTTGGAACGCCCTGCCTGCGCACGTGTTTCCTCCAACATATAACCCTGGGCTCTTTAAGCGAAGCGTGAAGAGACACATTACAGGGTCGTCAAGTTGAGGGCCACTCTCTATAGTATTCCTGTGTACTGTGAGAGTCACCCTCAATTGCCAGACGTCGCCTCAGCTTACCATCAGGCGAGTGGCGTCAATTTGTCGACCTAAATATAAAAAAAAGTCTCGTCTTTCGCGAACTTTTTCTAACACCCTGGGTAAACAAATGGTAGAATACCACTCGGCATTAACACTCTTTTGATCTTCAAGTGGAATTGTACACATGGGACCAGTAGCTGAGAAAAAAAACGCGATCATTTTTTTACCAACGTTTCTCGCCTGCCTCACTTTTGTTGGCTTGTTCTCATTTTCAAACACCCATTCACAAGATTGCTGTTTTTTTTCGGGTTCAAAACAATAAATCCACGTTTCGTCTCCTGTGACAATGTCATAAACAGCATTAGAATGTTAGTGGTCGTACTTCAGTAGCATCTGTGAGCACCATTCCACGCGAGCCCGCCTCTGCTCCGCTGTCAGTTCATGAGGGATCCAACGACAACAAAGATTCCGAATTTTCAATTCTTCGTGTAAAATTTTCTGGATTTGACTCAACAACACGAAATTCGTCATGTAAAGAAAGTCGACCTCTCTCAAATTCAGCAAACCATCGCCTCACGGTGCTCAAACAAGGGTTTGAGCACCGTGAGGCGATGATTTCGTGAAGGGCGGCCTTCAACTGCCGTCAACGAAAATAATGTGGCTACTGTTAAGCGGTTAATTGAAGAAAACCCGCGGATGACCTATGAGACAATTCCAGGACTATTGGGGATTGGTATGAAAAGCACCTTTGCTTCTCTCCCACAAGCATTTTGAAGACGAGCGGCACAGTCTTGCGGAGAGAGCGAAAATTTTAAATCATAAAAAATTATCGCTTTGAAATATTTTAGACTTAATTCTATTTTCGTTGCATACGTAGAACTTTGATGTGTGATAAAAAACAATTGACAAATGATTTCCCGCCAATTGTTTTTTTTTTATTACTAAGAAGGTTGCAAAGTTGCTAAAAAAATTTATCATTCGAAATTACTAAAAAAAACTATACCTACACATTAAAATCTACACTATATAAGGGCGTCAAAGAACTCCTCCGCCTCGTCGCCGACTGGCAATGTTCCCAGCCTTGCCACGTTGTATGGCAATGCTTATATTTTGAGCTAAAAATTAACCAGTCTTCTGGTCTTGGGTATTAATAAAACACAAAGCTAAAATTTAACAGCATCAGTTGGAAACTCTATTTTTCTGCAATGAGGTTATTCTTCCGAGGGTGTACCCTAGAAGCCTGGCAATGGACTTTTGGGCTGCCAAAAAAACAATTTTACTTGCAAATACAAATTTAGTTTTTTGCTTAACCTATTTAACAATAGTCAAACTTAAGTTATAAGTATAGTGCAAAAAGGGTAATAATTAATAAATTTACATAAGTAGTTCGGTTTTTTTATAGAATAAGCGGGATTTTAGTTATATGATTAACAGTCTCTTTGCGGTAGAGGTGGAACGAGTATATCAACATAGTAATATTAAATATCCGCTTAGCCCCGTATTTAGCTGAGACTAAAACACTAATTAAAAGCCAGGCGAACCTAATGAGGTCTCTCTGTGTATATGACAACGCATAAATCCCATGTAATGAACGCAGCCAGCGGTAAATAGAGCTCGAGTTACTCAAATTGACCACAATGCGATTATTCCATTACTCGAAAGCTGTCCGGCCGCAGGACGTAAACACAACAGCAATACCAAAGCGTATGCCTTGGTATACGCTTTGGTATTGCTGTTGCATACTAGGTACATACCTAATACTTGCTAATATAGATACGAGTGACCTCTACTCGAATTCTAACTGCAACTTCGTTAACATTCAATTAATATGACATGTAGGAAGCAACTCTCTCATAGCACATTGGAAAATTTTACCCTTCTCTATCAGTAGGCGGGTAATTCCTAATCACATGAAAATAAATAAATTCCATGTAAGTACCTCCAAAGAAATGCGATCTCTTAACAACTGTCTTTCCTTGGAATCTGCAGTGAAAAGGTTTCTTATTTGGTAGTTTCAGAAACGAGTCAGTTGTACCTAATGATCATAATAAATTAACAATGTAAATAAAACTATGGGTTAAGATGTTGAGCAGCTGTTCTCTTTGAGACAGTCTTGAGAATGCCTCGTGAGTAGGTGAAACATATGTCGACGTTTATAATGTCTTCTATTTAGCGAAATTAGTGCAATTAGATAAAAATTCAACATCTTACCCCATTGTTTTATCATGGACTTTTGCCAGGTAACGCCTGATTCCATTCAATATTTAAATAAAACACCTACTCAAAGTATCTATTTATTGATAAATAATCTTGGTCAGTTAGCAGAACGTTCCTTCTGGAAAAGGAATAGTCGCTGGTTCGGGTCGAACCCCAGACTATAATTTGCCATCGAAGCCAAAATTGTCATTTATCTATTACCTATATAAATGTGTGACTAATAAGTTAATTTTGTTTGTCTACAGCTTGTCATCGGACAGGCGACCATCACAGCTCGACCCCTACGCAACCCGCAGTGTACTGTCACGATCTCTCGACGTTTGGGCACAAGCATCACGTCTCACCTTCCAAGAAGTAAATTCCGACGAGGCTGATATCGTGGTATCCTTTGTCAGGTATGTACCTACTGTACATTTAAAAAAAAAACTACATAAACCTTTGACATTTATTCTTTTCGCGAACATGTCATTAGAGGAAAAATGTAAGCCTAATAAGACTTAACACTGCGAGGTTTCCGACGACGACACCGCACTCCACACGTTGGTGGAGTGCTCAGCGTGGGCGAGTCAGCGCCGGGACCTCGTAGTGGGTCTGGGCGTGGATACCCTCTCGCTGGGGACCATGCTTCAAGCCATGGTATCCAGCGGGAGTAGGTGGAACGCGGCCGTGTCCTTCTGCGAGCAAGTCATGCTCGCGAAGGAGACGGCCGGAAGGGAGAGGGAGCGTACTCTCCCCGCCGAGTTCCGTAGTCGGCGGCCAGGCCGCCCCAGACTACGCGACTACGCCCAAGACTATCGACCTCCATGATCGGGGCCTGAGGACGGCCGGATCGCCACCCGCCGTCCTTACAGAAGCAGACTGGAAGGGTTGCGTGCTGCGGGGCCTATGCCCCATAGCACGCAACCAGATTCACTCACTGACACGGGATAAAACCCAACCCCAACGACGCGGGATTCTCGTCCCGACCAAACACCCGCAGAGACCACAGAGGTAGTCAAAGTCCGCCTGGCGCCACTGGACATACCCTCTGCTAGTAACCAGAGACGCCCGGCAACGGACGTTAGAGCGGCCGCGGAATTAAAAAAAAAAAAAAAAAAAGCCTAATAAGACTTTGACATTCTTAGTAGTAGTAGTAGGTATTGAAATTCGTCCATTTACGAGCATAGAGCCAAGTTTTCAGTTATTGTAATTGAATAATTGTGTTGAAATCAACAAAATACAGAAAAATAAGTCACCCCAAGTGTGTTGTCCGCCATTTTTGGGCGCCAAATCTTTGACATTATTTTTTCTCGAACCTGCCATTGAGGTTAGTGTGACCTTAGTAACAAAAAGAAATGAATAAAAATTGGTAGATTCCTTTAAATATAGCCAAGCTTGATATATTGTACTGATAATAAATAATAATCAAGTGAGGATTTAGAATAACGTCCTATCCATTTTAAGGGGATTTGCGAGGTTGTCGTGCGAGGCATAAGAATAGGGTCCGCCAGTGCCAGGCTCAGGACACGAGCTGAACGCTTGTCTAACGTAACTCAATAACTCTAAAGTTCTATTGATGTTAAATAAAGTTAGAACACCTCAATAAGTATACTAACTTTATTTATTTCAATGAAATACTGACTTTATTTTCTAGTTCGAGCTTTTTGAAGTTAGTTCAGTTTAATTTTGTGTAAGTTACTTAGGTATTTTCTTCACAAAATATTGTTTTAATCCCCTAAAAGCTTAGCGTAGGTAGGTATTACCTATTAAACACAATAAACACATAAAAAAAAGACTGCCTCGGTGGCGTTGTATTGAAACTAATTAGGTCTGAATCTAAAACGATATACGTCATAAACAAAATGTAACATCAGACTTCCAAGACACGACTGCCCATCCGAAATGGTTACAACAAATGCCATTTTATGTAATCAAAAAGACACTTGTCCACCGTACATAGCCGCGATGTGACAAACGACGCAAAGTTTCCAAGAGGGCTCTCATATGACCAAGAGTAGGACAAAGTTTATTATTAGATCACCGTAAACGACGATATGAGAAAGTAGTAAGGACAAAAAGCTCTAATTTCCACAATATGGATATATTGCGATGGCCATATTGCTCGGAGACTGCAAACTTGCAACGCTTCGTCGACAAAGTCCGCAACGCTCTGCATAACATTTTCTTTTTTAGAACACTGTCGCTAGAGTTTCGTGTTATTTTGAGAGTTAGTGGACTCGTCACGAGCACACTTTTTTTACTGGCTGTCGAATCAATAACAAGTTTGGGAAACATCTAACATATATACAATTTGCGATAAAGTTCTCAAAGAATTTTGATTGTTTTTAAAATCACTGCGGACGATACCGATTCTTATTAAAATGTTTTTCAGAATGGTATTTCGCATGACTTTTAAAAACAATTTCTGATAATAGATACCTACATATTTTATTATATTTTTATCTATGTTATGTTGATAGCCTGAGGATAGGTACTTTTCGTTCCGAGAATAAATCCTTTTAACGAATAGAAATTTCTTCTTCTTCTTTCTTTAAAAACGTGGATGATTTCGCCAATGTTATGGTAATGCTTGATTAGTTGATAGTCCCGCACAGAAGAACAAGTTATTCCTAACTAGCTCCAGGTGCAGGACAAGAAACGTTGTTTGGTATGAGAGTGTCTGGAAACCCGATTTCTGCGGAGCGCCAGAGGTAACCTAAAAAGCCACCTGCAAAAATCGAACCCCCAATGGAAATTTAAAAGTACTATACTTACAGGTGAAGCCACAGGCGTGCGCTACTGTTACATAGGTACTAGCAGAGATTCTACACCATCAGATGTAAATATTATAACAGTTATAACACGAACATTACTGAAGTCGACTATAGGGCAAGACATATCAAACGGCACGATGACGGTTACCTGCCATGGATTTTATGCGTGCCATTAACTTATATTACAATCCATAAAAGTCTTCCGTTTCCCTCTGTGAAAGTTATCTTTCTATATCGTACTGTAAACACTAAGGCTTGTATAGAATAATGAAAGAGAAGACAGACTTAATCAAAACATTAGTAGGTAGATATCTTACATTACATTCTTGGTTATTTATAATAGCAAGAGATTACTAAACGGAAATGTCAACTAAATTTTTTATTTCATGATATTAGTTTGTTTTATTTATTATATTTAGAACTTCATTTTTATATCAGTTCTCAATTAAGATTAAATTTTACTACCACAAAAAATGTCAGGTATAACTCGCGTCACATATGAAAAACGCAGACCTTCACGCTTCAGTATTCTTATATCTGTGACGCTGCACAGTAGACTATTTATCGATCTAATAAAGTAGGCAAGCGGCAAACCCCCGAAAAAGTGCTTAGAAATGAAAATGACTGACCAATCAGTGAAATATGATTTCCCCAATACAAATTTGTACTTTTTGTAAACCTTGGACCAAAAGGCGTCGATTGGTAAGAAAACAAAATTTGTGCGGTTGGGCTATTAATTGTTATAAACAAATTAATTTGTTAACTGATAAAAAGTTGGTTTTTATATTGGAAAATGATATCTAAGGGTAAAACGGGCAAAATAGAACACTTTTTACTTTCACATTCAACATTTTTTATCTCGCCGAGTTTTGATCGAATTCAAAAAAATCCTGCGGCAGAATACTTATCAGATGTTAAGCCTCAACTGACTATTTTTCAAAATGAGAAAATATACATTTTTCGCATCGTAAAATCAATTTTGACACATAGCGTTTTTTTAGCGTTCCACAATCCGGAGGCAGTGAGAAATCAGATGCCGGCCAAATCAAAAAAAATAAAAAGTGTTCTATTTTGCCCGCTTTACCCTTAGAAATCATTTTTCAATATAAAAACCATCTTTTTATCAGTTAACAAATTAATTTGTTTATAACAATTAATAGCCTAACCGCACAAATTTTGTTTTCTTACCAATCGACGCCTTTTGGTCCAAGGTTTACAAAAAGTACAAATTTGTAATGGGGAAATCACATTTTCACTGATTGGTCAGTAATTTTAGTTTTTCAGGGGGTTAGCCGCTTGCCTAAAGCGGTAACAGCGAGATTACCGATGCGTAAACACACCACTCCACTTCCCCTCAACGTTCTTTTTACGTGAACATCAATATACAGTCTTGTCAGTCCTACTCCAACAGACTTCTAGCTTGCGATGTCACGTCTTTTATTCTCATACTTAATTAGCAACTACGATAATTAAATTGTGCTCCGTAAGTGTAAACAGTAACTTTTTCTATAAATAGTCTCTGATCAATAGTTATCTACTTATAGTAGATAGAAGCTCGCGTGGATAGCGACGGTTTCTATCGGTTCACAGATAATATCGTGATAGATAACATAAACAGACAGACATACCTTACATTTCAAAGACAATAATGTTAACGCCTAAATTTGGGATGGTATGGTATACTTATTTCATATTAACTTATTTGATGGACTTGGGTTTTTGCGGAGCGCGTGGCTGATTGCCTTTTAGGTTATCTCTGGCGCTGGGCAAAAATCCAGGCCCAAACGCTCAATTGCAATACGGAACAACGTTTCCTTGTCCCGCACTGCGATCTAGTTCAGAGTAACTAGTTCTTCTGTGCGGGAAAAATCAAGCATTACCTTGACATTGGCGAAATTATTGATAACCATCGATGGAGCCACGTTTTTAAAAAAAGAAGAAGAAGAATTTATTTAATTCAATGAGAAAATACTACTAATATAGGTAGCCTAGTTATATGATTCATTTGTGATAGGACGTGTTAAACATCGGCGTATTGCTTTAAACTGTACTTACTTAGTCGTTAAACGAACTTCACGGATGAGAACAAAATTACTGATCAAATACGATTCAAACTACATTTACGAATGACCAAACCAAGTACCCAATACCACGATTTAGAACTCCAAGATTCTAAAACAACACTGAAATTGAAGCCTGTTCTCGTTCAGAATCAACGGTTATTATTCAAACATATGACGGTCTATAAAATCTGCGATTTACTTATTACAATCCTCCGTAATTAGTTCTTGTAATCTTGTAATTGTATCATCTGCTTCGAACGAGTTGAAGCGAGCGGAGAGAGGAGAGATTGCACTGAACGCATTATGTACAGCCACTATACGAATATATGCGTCTACGAGATTCATTGCACTCATAAACTGTAATATCGCCGAAGTAATAAAGGCTGCGTACAACTTAACTGCGTTCTCCAACTCCGTATGGCATAAGTACAATCACAGTTTTATCGTCAACGTACAGACAGACGCATATCACGCTTACATCCCCGAAGGGGTAGGCAGAGGTGCATTACACACCCACATTTTGCCAGTATTTTTGATCCCACGTAATAGGCGTAAGCCTATTGCCGTCACCGGGCACACATATAATGGATTATGTCCAAAATGGCCAAATGAATTGAATAAAAGGAGCAGCTATTATACTGATATTAAAAAAAAAATTGAAACCCGTTGCCTTGCGATGAAATGTTGATGAAAGGCTACAAAATCTTACGTGCCAGCCGCTGCGCTGTGGCACAGCCAAATCCTGGCCGTCTCGGACTCGTCAACGTACGTGATAATTAATATGAGTTTGTTATTATGGTAATTTATAAGTACTAATATCAGGAATAATAGGTAAATAGAATAGAAGAGGAAAGATTTGTTACGTATCGTCGTATCCTGAAAGATTTACTTATTTAACTTTCACACTTTTCATTTAGAACTGATAGGTATACCTACCGTTCTAACCGGGACTTGATGTGATGTGATAAAACAGTACTTACCTAAGATAGATAGGTACCTTAATTAGATCGACCCGTGGCCATGGTTGGTGGTGCTATCCAACCGAAAAATATAAACCTGCAATAAGATTTACCCTACCTATCGCAGGGTATCTACCTTTTTTATATCAATGCTTTTTGATATACGAGCAATCTATAGACTAGACCCCGAGACTCGCTGAAAGAACTATTTAAAGAAATTAATATTTTAACAGTTGCTTCTCAATATGTTTACGACAACATCGTATATGTACGGAAGAACATAGAACTCTTCAAAAAAAGATCCGACAGCCATAATTATAATACAAGAAATAAAATGAACTGGCAATGACAAAAATTAGACTTCATAAAGTTGGTAATTCGTTTTGCAGGCAAATGTTTAAAAATATTTAATAAAATTCAGCAGGATTTGGTTGACATGCCTTAATAAGTTTAGAATAGTTGTGAAAAAACGTTTGATGAAGAAAGGCTATTATAATGTAGACGAATATCTTAATGATAAAAATGCATGGTCGCCCCTAATCTGCTGTTGTTAGCCACTCGTTCGTACAATACAAATTGTAACACAATGTAAACAAAAACATTATTAAAAAAAAAGAGGTGTGGCACTCGGAGACTGCCGCGGTTAAGCTATTGCATAGTAGAAAAAAAAAGAAAAAAAATTATAATAATAGTAATAAAATAAAATAAAAAATATATAATAATAATTATTATTATTATTATTTCCTTTATTTAACTTAATACATATTTAGTACATTTTTAAATAAATCTATAAAAAAAAATACAAATATATTTAAAAATATAAAAAATAGTGCCCCACTGGTATCGAGTACAAGGACCAAGCTACCGGTGGTTAGGGCTCCAGAGAGAGGAATTTCCTCACGATGCGTGCCGTGTCGAGTAACACTGCCTTCTGCATCAGCCCCTTGACCCAACTGTCTAACGAGAGCCTCTGTAGGTGTTGGTCGAGGCTCTTGGCGATCAGTCCATGCACGGAAACGACTATCGGTACAATAACAGCTGAGTTTACATGCCACATGTCGACAATCTCGTGAGCTAGGTCTAAATATTTAATTTGTTTATCTTTTTCTGCTTTCACGAGATTCTCGTCATGTGGCACAGTGATATCGACAATTACTGCAAGGCGCTTTAATCGATCCATTATCACTATATCAGGTCTGTTAGCTATAACAGTCCTATCAGTGATAATAGATCGATCCCAATACAATGTGACATGACCGTTCTCAAGAACTGGGTCGGGCACATACTTGTAATAAGGTACCTCCACGTCGACAAGATTATACTTTAGAGCAAGTTGCTGGTGGATTATCCTGGCTACTTGGTTGTGTCTGTGCAAATACTCACCGTTCGCAAGACGGGAACAACCAGAGATAATATGTCTTAAAGATTCTCCGGGACGATGACATGCCCGACAGATGTCTAGCGTCCCATCTTTGACAATAAATCTCCGATAGTTATTCGTCATCACGACTTCGTCAGTGATTGCACAGATAAAACCCTCAGTTTCTCCGAAGAGATCACCAAATCGTAACCAGGATACCGATGCTATTGAATCAACATCGGGCCCATTTAGAGCCCGATAAAATCGACCATGCAGTTCCTTGCTCTTCCATATTTCCTTCCGATCAGATACACTTAATATTACAGGTTTGCGCCAGTTCTCTTTCGCAAGGGACAGCGGGGTCAGTCCGTTGTCTACAGCAACAACATCACGATGCAAATCCTTGTCCACCTGCAGGAAGTATTCCCTGAGATTGCACACCTCACGGTTGTGAAGGGTCTTAGCATTAAGAAAGCCACGACCCCCACCCTTCCGCGGTATGTACAATCTCATTACAGATGAACGCGGATGATGCATTCGGTATGTAGTGAGTAGTGTACGGACTTTTCTATCCAAAGCGTCAAGTTATTATTATTTATTATATTTATTATTATTTCGTTTATTCATTAACATTCTTATTTTATACATTTTTAAATAGATTTATAAAAAACACAAATACGTTTAAAAATATAAAAAATAGTGACCCACCAGTAGCGGAGTAGGACCCAAACTACCGGCGGTGGAGGCTACAGACTGAGAAACCTCCTAACAATACGGCACGTGTCGAGGATAACAGCCTTCTGAATCTGACTCTTGATCCAACAATCTAACGAGAGTCTCTTGAGATGTTGGTCGAGACTCTTCGCTATTAATCCGTTAGCCGAAATTACCACCGGCACAATGATCGTCGAGTCTACGTCCCACATGGCGGTTATCTCGAAGGACAGATCAAGGTACTTGCTAAGTTTGTCCTTCTCTGCCTTCACGAGATTCTCGTCATGCGGGACGGCGACATCGACGAGCACTGCCCGACGCTGGGTCCGATCAACCAACACGATATCAGGCCTATTGGCAATAATAGTCCTGTCCGTGATGATTGATCGGTCCCAGTAGAGCAACGCACGACCATTCTCGAGAACTGGCATTGGTGTGTACTTATAATATGGTACCTCGAACTCATTAAGGCCGTATTGAAGAGCAAGTTGCTGATGGATGATCCTGGCTACTTGATTGTGCCTATGCAAGTACTCGCTGTTAGCAAGATACGAACAACCGGAAATAATAAGGCGAAGTGATTCACCAGGACGGTGGCATGCTCGACAAATGTCGACCGTACCGTCCTTCATGATGTATTTCCGATAGTTGTTCGTCTTAATAACTTCATCTGCAATTGCACAGGCAAAACCTTCAGTTTCCCCAAAGAGGTTACCGAAACGTAGCCAGTTCACCGATGCGGGCAGGTCTACATCGGGTCCTGTTAAGACTCGGTAGAACCGCCCGTCTCAGAGAGAGATCTGAGAGTTATTATCTCAGAAAGTTGTAAATTCGGTGAATTTACAACCTTTCCCCGCTGTACATGCATAACCACACACTTATCAATACCGAACTCCATCTTAATGGCATTACTAAAAACTTCCGTAGTTTTTAGTAATGTCACTAAATCTTGGTGCTTCAGTGTGAACAGTTTGAGGTCATCCATATACATCAGGTGAGAAATAACCTCACCCCCTCTACGAAACCGATAGCCTAGCCCTGAATCCTTCAGCAATGTGCTAAGTGGATTCAGTGCTAAACAGAACCACAATGGACTCAAACTGTCGCCCTGGAATATACCACGCTCAATCCTTATCAAGCCTTGCGGGTCAGAGGCGTGCCCACCATTACCTGGTTGACGAAGTACTGTGGTCCACTGCCCCATACACGAGACTAAGAAGGATTTAAGAGTCGGATTAATTTTAAACAACTCTAAAATCCTCCTCAGCCATGAATGAGGCACCGAATCATAGGCCTTCTTGTAGTCAATCCAGGCAGTAGAGAGGGTGCCCCTACTCCGCTTGACTTGTTGGCTAATGGCCATATCAATGAGGAGTAGCTCCTTAGTACCACGAGACCCAGCCCTACATCCATTCTGAGCGTTATCTAAGATATTATTAGATACTATGTGCGAGTTTATTTTACTTCTCAGAATAGATGTAAGGAGCTTGTAGATGGTAGGTAAGCAAGTTATGGGTCTATAGTTTTTAGGGTCCGTGGTACTACCTGATTTATGGAGCAGGAAGGTGATGCCAGTGGTCATGAAAGCGGGTAAGGAACCAGACTCAAGAGCTTCTTGATACTGTGTTGCCAAGCGTTCATGCGAGCTCTGAACCCACTTTATCCAAAAGTTGTGCAATCCATCCGGCCCAGGACTTTTCCAGTTCGGGGCCGTACGAATTGCACAACTAACGTCTTCGGAGTCTATGGTAATAGACTCCATGGGTTCGATGATACTGCATTCACGCTCGACGACACGGATCCAGTCGCCCTCCGAATGTTCGACGGGCACCGACCATATGTCACGCCAGAATTGATTCATGGTGTCAGCATTTGGCAGTTGTCCGTCGCTCAAACGTTGTCCAGTTCCCTCCCACTCTCGGTACACCTTCCTTTGGTCACTTTGGAAGATGCGATTATTATTTCGTTTATTCCTTTACATTCTTATTTTATATATTTTTAAATACATTTATAAAAAAAAAACAAATACATTTAAAAATATAAAAAATAGTGACCCACCAGTAGCGGAGTAGGACCCAAACTACCGGCGGTGGAGGCTACAGACTAAGAAACCTCCTAACAATACGGCACGTGTCGAGGATAACAGATATTATTATTATTATTTAATTATTATTATTATAAAATTTGCACCAAAAATAATAAATTACAATATAAAACGATATGAAAGACGTCAGCCTGTCAGCCGTGTTTTTTTTGTGTTAGGGTGTTAGGTTATTTTCGTTACGGAATTTCTGGATTCGGTCTCCACGCTCAAGGCCCGCGATAGAAGCTATGCAATAGCTTAAAAAGAAAATGGATAATCTACCTGAGTTTCTTGCTGGTATCTTCTCAGAAGAACCAACTTACCGAACCAGCGAAATAATCATTTTCAAATGGTTATTTTTGTACTTAATTTAGTATTTTTATAATATTGCTTGACATAAAATTGTAAAATATTGACATTCATATGTGCTCTTTATGTGTCTAAACTGAATAAATGAAATTGATTCTTGATTCTTTGAGTGAAGTCGTGAAATATTTGCCATCCAGTCTACCCAATTGCAATCAGACTCTTAATAGTAGAATGAAGAGGGTTTCGTAGGGAAAGCGTTCAAGGTTCAATCAATGAAACATGAAATAAAAGATTTATATAGCTACAAATAATCTTTGTCGGACTAACGATTATAAAGAACAAATACAAAAAATATAAAGATTTGACCCATTTTATTTGCGCATGTTAGATTCACGCATTGGCGCTAAAGGTTGAATGATACCAACAAGCAATAAATCATCCCCAAACTCGGAAACTTTCCATTCCGAACCCATTATATTTGACGGCGTATGTCAGTGAGACATTTCCCAAACCTATACCTTTGTAGAAGCACTCAATAAAAGTGCTGTCATTACGAAAGAGAGACTTCAAACAATTGATTCAATTTCATCTTATGCGTAGGTACCTACTTCCTATCTAAAATGCGTAGGCTTTCTACGTACGGCTAAGCCTACGCATTTCGGGCCGATTTTCCTATGAATTTCTAGTTAAGTACTGCAGTACCTACTAACTACATATATACCTACCTAAATTATAGTTACAATTTTGGTAGCTCGAGTCATTACATTACAGACATTAACAGTAGACATGCTAAGACATTTTCCACATTACCCACCCTGGCCACCCTACCCATATCGGTTAATAGCAGAACTTTCACATGAAAACTCTAAAACTCAATAACGCAACGGTCAGCTAACATCAAGTGAATGAAATATGCATGGGCGCGGTGTTTTTGTTGTTTTGTTGGCGCGAAAAATGATTAGGTTGGTAGTAGCAGAGCGTGGGACCCAAGGGAGGCAAGTTTGATTGCTCAGCAGACTACCTACATCCAGTCTATCCGTTGTTTGTTGTGAAATATACATTCCTTAGTCCGGTATTATCATTCATCAGTAGTATAAAAATCTGAATACTTTTTTTAATCAACATTTTTTTTCTATACAGACGATACCATGACGACCCCTACCCATTTGATGGACGTGGCTCAATCCTAGCGCACGCGTTCTTCCCGGGTTCGGGGCGCGGCGGAGACGCCCATTTTGATGATGATGAGCTGTGGCTGCTAGAACCTGATGATGATGAAGAAGAAGGTACCTATGAACTATATTTTTTTAATCGAATGTTTCATAACTAGGACCTTTACTTAGGTAGAGGTAGGTAGTTTAGGAAGAGGAAAGGTACAGGATAGCTACTTATGGCGAAAAGCCCATCGTCCTTGTATGAACCTACCTAACACTCAAATAAGTGAATAGATATAGACATCTACAGATAACAGATGATAGATTTTACGTCTATGGTTTTTATTCTATTATACTATTCCATCCGTAAAACAACGCCGGGCGCCGCTTGAAATACCTTCTGCGTGTGTACTGTGTACCAGAGACACTCGGCAACGGAACGTAATAGCGGTGGAATAAAAACAAACCGTAAAATAACAAATAGGCCACTAAAGTACATACCTACCTAGATATTACGTTACAGGTAGTTAAAAACGCACTTGCATTCACATCATCAAAAACAAGTCAAAATTAAATTTAAAATTTAAAAAACCCCCGACTGTCACAAAAACGGATGTATAAGTTATGACCTTTCATTTGATACCCAACACGGGTATATTCAAATATACCCGTGTTGGGTATCAAGTTCAAACACATTCAATTTTTCATCACTACTTTCACCCCTCATATCTTTGAAATGGCTTAACCGATTTTTATAAAACATAGCTAAGAACACTCTCCCCTAACCCATCTTTCAAACAAAAGAAACAGAATCAAAATCGGTTCATCCGTTTGGGAGCTACGATGCCACAGACAGACTTACAAACACACACACACACACACACACACACACCCACACACACGTCAAACTTATAACACCCCGTTCGGGTTTCCGTCGGGGGTTAAAAAATCAAAACATAGCTACCTACTGTTACGTGTCCAAATAAAGGATAAACCGTCGTAGCACTTATATGTATAGGTAAAGAATAGGTAACCTACGTAGATAGTGTTGAACGAATTCCGGCGTTTTCGACATTTGCATGTCAAAACGCCGCTGACCGCAACAATCTCATTTCCGGGCGGCATGTGGACTTTTCAAAGCAGGCCTGATTGGAAATCTGCTAATTAACACCAGTGAATACACAAACTATATCGACAGTTCGACACCTATAGGTACCACCTATGCTACCACTACACCACCAATAGGCATTTCACACAGGTACCGTCCACAACAAAGTAGACTGAACATTTAAATCAATACATATAATAAAATTGTAACTGTTCGCTGTCTGTACAAGGAAGATATATATGAGAAATTGATGCAGGGGGCTTTATGAACGCAATAGAACCCCAAAATAAGGTTTTTAGAATTTTTGTCTGTTTGTCTGTGTGTCTGTTTGTCTGAATGTTTGAACAAGCTAATCTCAGAATCGGCTCAACTGATTTGAATGCGGTTTTCACTAATGCGTTGCCGTACATTCAACTTAACATTTAGTGTTTGTTTCATTTCAAAAGGTTGATAAATAAAAAAGTTATGTCGATCTAAAGAATCACGCATAGACCCAAGTTATGCAACCCCAGTTGTTGTTCTAACTAGGATCGGTGACCAATTGGCACAAAATATATCAAGTGACAGACATGACATGCAGACATACATTACGCCTATATTCCCTCCTTCCTATGCATCCTTTGTATGCCCGACAATAAATTTAAAAACTTTATAAAGACCACTTTATGTCAAAAAGCATATTATAAGACAGTTGATTACCTTAATGATAAAAGTGTCTGGCTTGAGCATGGTGCAGGTGCCTCCTAAAATGCCGTAATTGTAGCATATTTTGTACTTAGGCGACTATAATTTTTTTTTTGTTGTATTATACACTCTTTTTGATTTTGACACGAGACCAATGTACATTCTTCCACATTTAGTCTTAAGAAAATGAGTAAATGAGTCAATTATTTGAAAAGAGTGACCGAGAGTTTTATTGCCAGGTTCTTTCTCTCGGTTCTACTTATTGCTTTGCGAATCTGGCAGTAGATACATGTAAATATAGAAGCAATGACATTTTTTATTTTAAGTACTTACTGACGTTTGTAAGAGCCATTTAGTGACCTATACAAATAAATAAATCATTTCATTTCATTTCCCGAAGGGGTAGGCAGAGGTGCGTTACACATCAACACTGTGCCAGTACTGTTGTTAGTCCCACGGTCATCATTCATCGAGCCTTTTCCCAACTAAAGTTGGGGTCGGCTTTCCAGTCTAACTGCGATTCGGCTGAACATCGATATTTTCCGTGACGCGACTGCCATCTGACCTCCACCACCCATGGGGGACATCGAAGTTCTGTAGTTAGACCGGTCGGATTTTTGATTTAGGGCTCCAACTACCCCTAACGACTGCCATAGATGTTTGTATGACAACCGGGACCGACGGCTTAACGTGCTCTCCGAGGCACGGAGGGGTCTCAGTGTCTTAAGAAATGGTCACCCATCCTAAAACCGGCCTGACTCGATGTTGCTTAACCTTTGCAATGTGTTAACATTGTCGGTTACCACTAGACCACGAAGATCCATAACTATTATATAATTTAAATCAAAATTACCGCAGCCAGGACAGGTGTTACATACCACTAATATATTTGTAGTCTGAGTAGCTCAGTAATAAATAACTCTGTTTGCAGATTTGATTTCCACTATTTGCTATTTTATAACACGTGTGTATACATAATACATATACATACTTATAAAAATATATAAAAAAGGTGAAATGCGTGTCAGAAAGCACAAAAGGTTCCGTGCCAAAACGGCAAAATAATCTGTTTTTTAGTATTTGTCACCTTTAAAGTCAGTCTCCGTAATATTATTTACTATACTAAATTAAATAAAGAGAGAGTTGAAATAATAGTGGTATGTAAGGTTGCTGCCTGTAACTGTATAAGTATTATTGTATACGACTCATCTCTAAGTCGTATTATAGTAAGTGAGAATGCCTCGAAGAAAATCGAACCTCAGGCAACAGAAATGATAAAAGGTTAAGATTATTTCGATCTCAGGAATCTGAAGAAGATCATGAAGCAAGACTTACTGCATCTCAGGAACGACAGGTTTAGCTTACGTGCTTCAGAAACGTCACTTCAGCGAGAATCACGACTGAGTTCACAGCGTTCTCAATTGATGGCCTATCGAAATCGAGAGAGCAGTGAACAGCGTGAGGAACGTTTATCCGCCGACCGTGAGGCTCAACCCTGTCACGTGAATCTGAGACCTTCACCGACAGGGAATCTCACTTGAGTTCTCAAAGAGCGCTGTCGGCACGAAGTCGGTCTCAGGAAACCAATGAACAACGCGAAGCGCGTTTGACTGCTGATCGCGAGGCGCATGCTATGTCGCGTGAATCTGAGACGTTCACCGACAGGGAGTCTCGCTTGAGTTCAATAAGAGTACTGTCGGCAATAACTCGGTATCAAGAAACCAGTGAACAACGCATTCAAATCAGTTAAGACGTTTCTGAGATTAGCGAGTTCAAACATTCAGACAAAATAAAATTCCTTTGGAAAAAATTCTAAATGGGACAGCAAATTACAGTGATTGTTAAATATAATTACTATTAGTACACACTATTAGGTACCCCAATGAATGTACTGATACAGACGCTGGCTGTGTCCAAACACCGTTAATCAATACATAATAATAATCAATACATGTAATAAAATTGTAAGTGGTCGATGTCTGTACATCGAAGATATAATAGAGGAACAGTTGTAGGGGGGCTTTATAAACACAATAGAACCCAATACAAAGGTTTTTAGAATTTTTGTCTGTTCGTCTGAATGTTTGAACACGCTAATCTCAGAAACGGCTTAACCGATTTGAATGCGGTTTTCAGTAATTCGTTGTGGTTTACTCAATTTAACATTTTGTTTTATTTCAATCGGTTCATAAATAAAAAAGTTATGTCGATCTAAAGTAACACGCAGGCGGGCTGCCGGCAAAAACTATACATAATAAATCAGTAACTGGTGATCAAGAAAACTATAACACGCAGGCGGAGCTGCAGGCAACAGCTAGTATTCAATAAATACCTAAATATTTAATTAAGTGTTGTTGGATTATTGTCCCGGTTTGGCTGATGATGAATGATGAATTCACGAAGATTTAGGTACACACGGATGGACTTCTGAATCTTGTGATGGTAGTACCTACCTATAAATAGTTTAAGCAACTGTGCCTGAGGTAATAGGAGACTGTTTCATATAAGTCATCTTATCATCATACCCTTGACTTTGATGTTATATTACTTAGTTTTCTTAAGTCCAAGACAGACAGACACATATCAAGCCTATATGCCCGAAGGGGTAGGCAGAGGTGCATTACCCACAATTTACCAGTATTTTTAGTCCCACGTAATGGGGGGCAAGTCTATTGCCATCACCGGGCACTCTAGAAAATCAAACCACTCTGTAATTTAAACCAAAATTCCAACAGCCACTACAATTGTTACACATACCACTTCATATAATCTCTGCAGTCCAAGCGAGCAAAGTCGTAAGTCCAAAAAGTCAGCATACTCAGACTTACTCTATGCCCAGGGCCGCTGTTTGCCCGTGGTCCACCTACATAGTTCACCTGGTTGTATCACGGGTAATTTTTTTTCCCCGTGGTCCACCGCAGTTTAACTGGGTGTACCATGGGAATTAATGTTTTCCCGTAGTCCACCTTAGTTCACCTGGTTGTACTACGAGTATTTTTTTTTCCCGTGGCCCACCTGTACAAGATAATATATTGTACAGGCATCAGGCCGCTTATTTACCACCGTTCACCTGCTGAGACCACCTGGGTGGACCGTGGAAAGTTTTTTTTTACAGCGGGCCACCTGTGACCACCTGGGTGTTACGTGGGAAATATAAAATTTCCACCGTCCACCTCAAATGTATCAGGAATACATAACAACATAAGATCCTTCAAGATTTTAAATTCAGTGAAAACCGATTGAATGTTTGAACTCATTATTCTGAAAAAGTACCAGGCGATCATAACAGAATAGGAGGTTCTGGTTTGGTGAAAATGGAAAAAATGTATTGTTTGATAACTGGTTATGAAACAATGAAAAAAAATCCATATTCATAACCAGAACCTCCTATTCTGTTATGATCGCCTGGTACTTTTTCGGAATAATGAGTTCAAACATTCAATCGGGTAAGTTGTATATTATGTTCCACTTTTTTGTGACAATTTATTTCACTTTGGAAATGCACGCTTTTTTCAACCTTAAAAAATCCTAAAAATAAATATTTTACGACTATCTTTTGTTTTTCCGATATAGGTGGACCACGGGCAATATACATTTTAAACATATACTTCATAACAGCTTAGGTGGACTACGGGAAAACATTAATTCCCATGGTACACCCAGTTAAACTGCGGTGGACCACGGGGAAAATAATTTACCCGTAGTACAACCAGGTGAACTATGTAGGTGGACCACGGGCAAACGCCCGTGGGCGCCCAGGGCGGTCCTAAATGGGCGTTAGGGTAAAGATGAAAAAAAATCCCCAGAAGTTGGTATCAAAGATACTCTGCATTTGATTATCAACAGTAAAGTTAAAGTTACCCATAAAATCTATATTGTGTCTATTAACAGTCGCAGAGAAAGCCAAGTGCAGTTAGGTGGTCTACTATGAAGCCGGGTAGTAGCCAATAGGTGGCGCTACCGCAGCATAGACATAGACACGACACAGCGATCACCGCACCGCCCCACACTGTACACACGTGATAATTTACATGAACAACGGATGGTAACAACGGCATTTCGAATTGTATTTCGGCAGCCATTTGTGAATTTCCTATATTGACCACCCTTGTGCAACATGGTAGCGTACATATTTATTATTTTCGTAAATCAATTTAGCTACCTACTCGCACCTAACGCTTTACATACATACTTACCTACATATAATCACTTCTAGATATAGGCATTCTCGAGGGCGTAGGAAGAGGTGCTTTACACACACATATTTAGGTACACATTTTGCCAGTGGTTTCGTCAGACGCACTTAACAGAAAACGCACGTCATGTTTGACACGATGACGCGATGTTTCGCACGTCATGTGAGTAACCGAACAGACTGAATGGCTGGCGTGGGCGCAGTCAAATCTCAAATGTATGACATTGTATGTAAGTGTGCACACCGACAAAGAATGTACCTAGCGGGCAAAGAGCTTCGGAAGCTTTGATTTTTCTTCAGCCCATCACCACAGTAAAAGTACTCCTTATGTTACAAGCGTCTACATCACGGTAACAAAACTACTTAGGTACCATCAGATATTGTTTCTGTTTATACCCAAATAGTGTACAAAAATAGTCTAGTTGGTATCTAGTACTCTCTTACTCGTATATTCCTTTTCAGGTATTGTCTTTATGTTTTCCTGTTTATATTCCAGGCACTTCGCTGTTTGCCGTGGCCGCCCACGAATTCGGACATTCACTCGGCCTGCAGCATAGCTCTGTGAAGGGCGCCCTTATGTTCCCGTGGTATCAAGGCATTCAACCTAACTTTGCACTGCCTGAAGATGACCGGAATGGCATCCAACAGATGTACGGTGCGTATATTGATAGGCTATGTACCTTTTACTTCACCGCACACAGTCTTTCTAGGAGTAGAGCAGAGCAGACAGGTAATAATATACAGTAGGATAAGTAATGCTCAACATTTTGACCAGTAATTTATTTGGTCCCCAAGTGAAGGTGTAGATGACTTGGACTTAGATTTTAATGATCCCTTAAATAAAATTGCTTAAGTATTTTTATGGATTCCTATGAATGTAAACATTGTTGTAGGCCCGAAGACATCCATCAGATGGGCACCGATACCACCAAATTACCGACCTGCAGAGCCACCACCGCCTCCACCAACAACAACAACCACTACGACAACAACGACCACGACGCGACGACCCTACACGCGCCATCACTACAACAGACAACCTGAAAGATACCCCAACCGAGGGTACACGCCTTACCCACGAACCCCTGCCAAGTACCCTGTCTATTACCCCGAAAAACCACATCACCCTGAACGTACAGACCCAAGGTACAATTACCCTGATCGTCGCCGTTACAATACAAGTGATGAACACCCTAGGCGCACCCATCACTATCCACGTCCGACAGAACCTACGAGATATCCACATGTACGTCATGACTATCCTACCAATCCGAGACCTACGAATCCAAATGATCCTGCACAGCATAACCCAAGGAAGCCGTATTACCCTGAGAAGACTACTCAAAGACCTACTACGACGACCCCTGCAGATAACCCCGACATCTGTGACACAAGTTATGACGCAGTTGCTCTAATACGTAATGAGCTTTTTATATTCAAAAACAGAGTAAGTTACCCATTATCAATATGGTCAATAGTTAGGCTTTAACCAATAGAATTTACCTAGCTTCTTCTTTAAACTATACAGTAACTAATTTCGGTGTAACTTGCAGTATCATTGGAGGATAGGCGCTAGTGGGCGGTATACTGGTTATCCCTTGGAAATTACCAGGATGTGGACAAGTTTGCCAAGGAACTTAACCCACGTTGATGCTGTTTACGAAAGACCAGATCGTAAGATAGCAATTTTTGTAGGTAAGTCATATTTTTGGTACATTACAAACATTGAGATTTTGTTTGTTCTTGAATTTGTTTTAATAAAACATTGAAATGATTTCAGGTAAAGAATTGTACTTATTCGATACACAAAAACTAGTGTCAGGATACCCCAAGCCACTAACCAGGCTTGGTTTGCCAGAAGATTTGGAAAAGCTTGACGCTGCTATGGTTTGGGGTTACAACGGGAAAACGTATTTCTACAGTGGCACTCAATATTGGAAGTAAGTGAAGTGAATATTATTATCTTACCTTATTTAAATAGATATTGCATGCAATAATTAGTTTTACCAAGATATTGAGGTCAAATTGTACCGACAAATTTTAAATAAAGATTTTAGAGACCCAATCGAGATGAAATTACCGACAACTGAACGTACTGACGTACCATTAAAATATCTAGAATGCTTTCTTTTCGAAATTATAACGCCCTCGAGATTTTTTTCTACACTTTTTGTGCATTTTTGTCGTAAGCTAGCCAGCAACAAACACTCTTTATCAACCATAAAAAGCTTTATAACTCGTTTTAAACGTTCGTTTCTCTGCCGAACGATAGTGGCCTGGAACGCCTTGCCTGTGCACGTATTTCCTCCCACTTATAATTCTGGTTTCTTTAAGAAGAAGAAAGAAAGAAAGATATATATTTGCACACACATTACAAAAATAAATAAATAAACGCCACAGGGTACACAATCCCGCACAAAACAAAAACCTAACAAAAGCGGAGCGTGAAGAGGCACATCAGTAGGTCGTCAAGTTGAGGGCCACTCTCTATCTATAGTATTGTGGCTGTGAGAGTGGCCCACAATCGCTAGACGTCGGCGTCGTCACGACTGACCGCCAGGCGGGCGGCGTCAATTTGGCGAACACGATATAAAAAAAAATAGCCTCATCAACCCAAACTATTACTTTTGTCAGATACGATGAGGAGGCAGGCCGCGTAGAACTGGACTACCCTCGCAACATGGGCATGTGGAAGGGCGTGGGCTACAATATCGATAGTGTATTCCAGTGGAAAGACGGTTAGTGTGTCTCTGATATAGGTACAATGTAATTAATAAACTATAGGAACCTATAGGCACCTAGCATTTTTATAATCGCATCTTTTTAGGGTTCCGTACCCAAAGGGTAAAATGAGACCTTATTACTACGACTCCACTGTCCATCTGTCTGTCACCAAGCTGTATCTCATGAACCGTGATAGTTAGACAGTTGAGATTTTTTTAAATTATGTACTTATATTGGTATTTCGGTTGCCGCTGTAACAACAGTAACTAAAAAATGTTTTAAGAGGGCTCCCATACAACAAAAGTTTTAAGAGGGCTCCCATACAACAAACGTGCGATTCCGTGTCGCATTTGGCAGATTTTTCTGATAACTTTCTCTACTCCACAGGCAAAACGTACTTCTTCAAAGGCAAAGGCTTTTGGAAATTCAACGATCTTCAGATGCGTGTCGAACATGAGAAGCAGTACCCTTCTGCTTCGTTCTGGATGGGTTGCCCTACAGAGCGAGCGGGTCGTAGATACCACGCTCCTCCAGCCCCCGGCTCAACCCTCCGCTCACCTAGCTCACCTAGCTCGGCAACTGCACTACATACAAACTTATTGCTCTTATATTCAACATTACTGTTATTCGGCACTTATTTTAGATATGGTTAGTCAATATTGTAAAGAAATGTATTTATTAAAACGATTGCAGCATTGATCATCTTTTATCAGGTTACCAGCTTATTTTGTACTGATAGAATTATGATTTGGTATTATACCTACCTAATAATATTGACAGCTAAATGCTTTAGCTATTCAGCATTTTAGTAACTTAACTTTCTGCATAAATTCTTTTGAATTAACAAGTACATATCGGAAATGTCTGAACTAAGACTAGATTTAGTAACTATTGCGCAAAATCGCACTGCCTGTTTTGTATTAAATTATAATTATAATTTACCTACTAGCTATTATACCAACTACTTAAATAATTATATTATATACCTAACTTTATAAGTCCTATTATTATAATTATGTAATTAACTACCTATTATATTATCTATTTTAGACTTTTTGATATAAGTTAGGATATTGATTATCAATTTTTATTGTAATGTATATTATGATCTCAATAGGATCGAGTGCTTGGTTTGTTAATGAGATGTCATTGTAAGGTATAAAACACCATCCCTTTAGCTTCTGTACAGTTTGTATTGTATTCGGTGTTAGGTATAATGTAAAAAGTTATTCTTATTCTACACAGTAAATATTTATAGTTTGTAAGTACATTTTTTACCTACCGCGTAAACATAATAAAAAGTAAATGAAACACAAAAGTACACTAGCTATAATATCGGTCTACTCTTTTGCAGCATAATAATAAGTGAACAAAATAGATACAATAGAAAACTATCTTCAAATTTCAAGATTATTAACTGATCCTCCCACACATCAATTCACTATTGGACATTGGTGCCAGCAGTCTCAAATCATTCAGACGGTCGATACTTGATACCTGTTTTTATTTAAATCGGCGGTGGCAGTGGCGCCCGGTGCGGCGATACCTGTGAACTAAAGTTGAAGTTAGCTACGAACGTTAGTCGATAAGGTTGAAATCGACTAAAAAGGCCTGAACGATTTTGAGCCTGCGGGCAGTCTGTGAGTGTGTTGGATGCTTAAAAGTTGATCTTTTAAAATTGGCTGACTTCTAGAGATTAGATTGGCGAATTTCTGATATATATTCTATAATTTTTGTAATTTTCAAATTACAAAAATTATAGATTTATATCTCAAAGTTGAGAAAATTGACCACATGCTCATAGTAATAGAGGTATATTTGCCTACTTACCTATATGCTTAGTCAGAAAGTAGGTGCGTATGTTATAATTAGGTAGGTACTTTATAGGTAACATTTTTATATCTGTGCTGGTTAAAAGAGGTACACATACTGTAATTTGTAAAATGATTTCAATAGATTTGTAATATTTAGTACATAAATAATATATCTTCACCTAGATGCCATAAAATATAAATCATTACTATCAATACTTAGAAATCATTTATTAATAGATTTATACACAAATATATTTTTAACAAATGGCCTTAAATGGACTGTGAAATTGTATGTTTAATCTGTGGTAATCTGATTGTGTTGCCAATGTGAAAAAAGATGGGTAAAACTTGGAAGAAAGAATAATGGTGCTTATTATAGTTAGTCTTTGTACAGAATAAATTCTCTTTGAATATTTTTGTATGTCTTGAACAATCGTAACATAAGTAGGTATACTTCCATGGTACCCTTTCTCATAATAATCCTTAATAAAGGAAATATTGTATATTCTACATAATATTTGTTGTATTTTGTGCAATCAGCAGTTATACTCTATAAGGTAGGTACCTAATCCATAATAATATGGTTAGAACCTCAGGGCAACTATCTCTATACTACGTATATATAGAGCGCTGATAACCGGTCTGAACCACTAATAACCACTCTGCACGTCTGAACAGTCAGACAGTCGAGGATGACGTAACGTCACTACAGCTTCCCAGATTAAGTTTGCGTGTGGCAAAAAATAAAACTAATTTATGTTTCTAGTTATTGTTCTGAGACCTTGTTTTTAACGTGTTTTAATGTAATGTGGCGCCCCTAGTGGAACGCAAACATATACTGAGCAACCTATATCAGAGCTACTTAGTAGTCGCTACGAAGAAAACGGGTGACACTCGCTCACCATCTATCTATAGATGGTTGATCTGAGGTTAGAACAATATTATAGCATCCAAGAAGTCCAGTAATGGCGTGACTTATAACTATATAAAGGTCGCTCATATTTAGCGTAATATAAGCTACATTAGGTTCTTTTATAATTTTTTGGTCACAAATAATATAATAATAACTGTGATATTTACTTTTATAAAAAAATGCCAATAAACACTGGCAATAAAAGTAATAAAAAAAATAAGTCTTTCTAAAATAATTATGTACTCAATTGATAATTTTAGTTAAATGTAATTTTGTTTAAGTACATACCTTACTTAATATGTTTAAATAATGAAATAAAGAAATTTGTATAACACTTTGTGATTATTTTATCCTTCAATAACATAACAGCACGTAAAACAATGGGGTAAGATGTCTCAAAGAGAACAGTCAATTGGCTGTTCTCTTTGAGACAGTCTTGAGAATGCCTCGTGAGTAGGTGAAACATATGTCGACGTTTATAATGTCTTCTATTTAGCGAAATTAGTGCAATTTTATAAAAATTCACCTTCGGTTTGCCGATGATATTGTCATTATGGCAGAATCGCTGAAAGACTTAAACACCATGCTCGAAGACCTCAATAGAGTATCCCAACAGGTGGGCCTTAAGATGAATATGGACAAGACAAAGGTTATGTCAAATGTCCATGTTGCGTCTCTACCGGTGCATGAGGGGGACTCAGTCTTAGAAACTGTTGACGAGTACGTCTACTTGGGTCAACTGATCCAGGTAGGCAATTCCAGCTTCGAAGACGAGGTACATCGACGAATCCGACTCGGCTGGGCAGCGTTCGGGAAGCTACGAGATGTCTTCTCGTCCGACATATCTCAGTGCCTGAAGACGAAAGTCTTTAACCAGTGTGTGTTACCAGTGATGACTTACGGATCTGAAACGTGGTCCCTCACTATAGGTCTCCTAAACAAGCTCAAAGTCGCTCAACGAGCTATGGAGAGGGCTATGCTCGGTATTTCCCTACGTGAACGCGTCAGAAATGATGATATCCGTAGGAGAACAAAAGTAACCGACGTAGCCCAGCGAATTAGCTTGTTGAAGTGGCAGTGGGCGGGACACATAGCGCGCAGAACAGATGGCCGATGGAGCAAAAAAGTTCTGGAATGGCGACCGCGTACGGGCAAACGTAGTGTAGGACGCCCAACGGCCAGGTGGAAGGACGACCTCATCAAGGTCGCCGGGAAGCGCTGGATGCGGGCTGCTTTAGATTGGTCATTCTGGATTGGTGGATTCTTAGAGGCCTATGTTCAGCAGTGGACTATGTGTGGCTGATATGATGATGATGATGATATAAAAATTCAACATCTTACCCCATTGTTTTATCATGGACTTTCGTCAGGTAACGCCTGATTCCATTCAATATTTAATAACAGCACGTTTCATGTTATAGCAAGTGTTGGTCAAATTCACAGTGTGTCACTATTTATGTACATTGTAGGACTTGGGTTTTTGCGGAGCGCGTGGCTGGTTGTCTTAATCCAGGCCCAAATGCTCAATTGCAATACCGAACAACGTTTCCTTGTACCGCACCGCGAACTAGTTCAGAGTAAATAATTATCATAATAAGTAAAAATCAGGCATTACCTTGACATCGGCGAAATCATCGATAATCATCGATGGAGCCACGTTTTTAAAAAAAGAAGAAGTACATTGTAAATAATGATATTGTATTAACATTGGAAAGGATGTAAATTTAACATCATATTCATGTCTGGAAGGTAGTTTCAAGGTTACTGCTACTGTTCAGTGCCGGCGTTTGGGGTGGGGCTAGTTCAGGCGACACGCCGAGGGCCTAAAGCGCGGGGACGCCGAGGACTACTCCCGTGCTCACCTATAAGTGCTCTCCATAGTCTTCAGGTAAAGTAGAGAAGTTAGATTTATTTTTGTATTTATAATAGAAATTATTTATTTATCTCAAAAAAAGACCTTTACAGTTGAAAATAGTAACTATGTGAATCATATAGGCAAGCGGCAAACCCCCTGAAAAACTAAAATGACTTGACCAATCACTGAAAATGTGAATGCGCCTATACAAGTTTGTACTTTTTGTAAACCTTGGACCAAAAGGAGTCAATTGGTAAGAAAACAAAATTTGCCCTCCTTTCAGGACAATTTTGGAAAAATGTAGAAATTTTGGGCAGACTAGACAACTTAATACAAAATTCTTTGTGTAAAATTTTAAATGTAAATATTAATGACCGAGCCTGGGTCCAAGCGTCTCTTCCAGTTCGCTTGGGCGGGCTAGATATTCGTAGAGTCATAGATGTCAGTCTGCCAGCATTTCTGTCGTCGGTCCATAGCACCGAAGAATTAGTCAGGAAAATTTTGTCAAATACACTGATTGATTCCGAGGTGCGATGCAAGACCGATGCCATAAATGCTTGGAGGATGTCTTGCCCCGACACTGACCTGCCCTCACGCCTAGGCTCACAGCGACTGTGGGATTCACCGCTCTGTAAATTGAGAATTAATACACTAATTGACACTTTTGTCAATATTTCAGAGCGTGCACGCCTACTAGCTGTTGGAGAATGGGAGTCAGGGTTATGGATCCAGGCGCTCCCATCGCCCAACATAGGTACAATGTTGGACGACACAACCTTCCGCATTGCCACTTGCCTTCGGCTGGGTACACCTTGTGTATCCCCGCATCATTGCACCTGTGGAGTAGCCGTCGATAATCTGGGACACCATGGCCTTTCTTATAGCAGAAGCGCAGGTCGTATACCTCGGCACGCTATTCTAAACGACATAATTCGTAGGGCTCTTTCCACCGCAGGTCTTCCGGCCGTACGTGAACCAAATGGTTTAGCACGAAGCGATGGAAAGAGACCGGACGGTATGTCGTTGCTACCGTGGAAGATGGGAAGGCCTTTGGTGTGGGACGCTACATGCGTTGACACCTTAGCACTTCACACCTTCCAAGCACATCCGGATGTGCCGGCGCTGCTGCTGCATCGGCTGAAGGCTTTAAACGGCGTAAATATGCTAACCTAGCAGGTGATTACATATTTGAGCCGTTTGGGGTTGAGACACTGGGGTCATGGGGTCCGAGTGCTCGCCGCCTTTATAGAGACATTGCTAAACGCCTAATCGATGCTTCTCAGGACCAGAAGGCTGGCTATTTTCTGGCCCAAAGGATAAGTATCGCCATCCAACGTGGCAACACAGCCAGCATTCTGGGAACCTTCCCAGTCGGCAATGACGCGGAGGATTTTTTGAACGATATTTTGTAATGTAAATATTTTTAGTCTATAATTATGTTTATTTTTATATTGTAATCATAAAGTATAATCTAATCTAATCTAATCTAATCTAATCCGCCGATATGTACGAAATTGTACACATACTATAATAACGAGAGGGAAAGAGATAAGCTACTGATAACAATAACGGGAGGGAATGAGACAGAGTACACGGCCGATCCTGTTGGCCGATCCTTTCGAAACAGGTTGTAACATGCTCATTTCGATGGTCTTGCTTGCGTTGTTTTAATTATTCTGAAATATTTAATTGATACATAAATGTAAGTGCTCATTTTATGATTTTTGGAGATCCATTTTGGGTCCATAAGTTGGTCGTAGAGGTTTGCTGTCATAATAAAAAATGTTTAAAAGATCATTTGCCGTACGATAACAAAGTTTTTTTTTACTGACCGGCACTTTATTTTTGGGTACTTTTTGTATGGAGCGTGAATGATCTCGTTTCTATAAATTCTACAGTAAACATTTATTTACAATAAGAATTACAATATACAAAATAAACATAATTATAGACTAAAAATATTTACATTACAAAATATCGTTTAAAAAATCCTCCGCGTCATTGCCGACTGGGAAGGTTCCCAGAATGCTGGCTGTGTTGCCACGTTGGATGGCGATACTTATTCTTTGGGCCAGAAAATAGCCAGCCTTCTGGTCCTGAGAAGCATCGATTAGACGTTTAGCAATGTATCTATAAAGGCGGCGAGCACTCGGACCCCATGACCCCAGTGTCTCAACCCCAAACGGCTCAAATATGTAATCACCTGCTAGGTTAGCATATTTACGCCGTTTAAAGCCTTCAGCCGATGCAGCAGCAGCGCCGGCACATCCGGATGTGCTTGGAAGGTGTGAAGGTGCTAAGGTGTCAACGCATGTAGCGTCCCACACCAAAGGCCTTCCCATCTTCCACGGTAGCAACGACATACCGTCCGGACTCTTTCCATCGCTTCGCGCTAAACCATTTGGTTCGCGTACGGCCGAAAGACCTGCGGTGGAAAGAGCCCTACGAATTATGTCGTTTAGAATAGCGTGCCGAGGTATACGACCTGCGCTTCTGCTACAAGAAAGGCCATGGTGTCCCAGATTATCGACGGCTACTCCACAGGTGCAATGATGCGGGGATACACAAGGTGTACCCAGCCGAAGGCAAGTGGCAATGCGGAAGGTAGTGTCGTCCAACATTGTACCGATGTTGGGCGATGGGAGCGCCTGGATCCATAACCCTGACTCCCATTCTCCAACAGCTAGTAGGCGTGCACGCTCTGAAATATTGACAGAAGTGTCAATTAGTGTATTAATTCTCAATTTACAGAGCGGTGAATCCCACAGTCGCTGTGAGCCTAGGCGTGAGGGCAGGTCAGTGTCGGGGCAAGACATCCTCCAAGCATTTATGGCATCGGTCTTGCATCGCACCTCGGAATCAATCAGTGTATTTGACAAAATTTTCCTGACTAATTCTTCAGTGCTATGGACCGACGACAGAAATGCTGGCAGACTGAAATCTGTGACTCTGCGAATACCTAGCCCGCCCAAGCGAACTGGAAGAGACGCTTGGACCCAGGCCCGGTCATTAATATTTACATTTAAAATTTTACACAAAGAATTTTGTATTAAGTTGTCTAGTCTGCCCAACATTTCTACATTTTTCCAAAATTGTCCTGAACGGAGGGCATGTGTAAATTTGGGTACGAAAAGACAAAAACGAAGAATAGTGAAAGCTGAATGAATACTGATATTGCATAGACTATCAATAACCTGATCAAAATTTTGAATTTTTTCCTCGATAAAAGTGGAAATGCCATCTTCTAAAATCGGGGACCCTAGGAGGCGTAAAGAAGTTTTGTCCAAAACTTTTATGTTGGGGGCCAGACAGTTGAATTTGGAGATTGTTGTTAATTTATCTGTGTTTTCAGATATAAAAATCTCACATTTATTCGGGTTCAGTTCTAAGCCAATTGACTGAAACTCGTTCTTTATTAGGGCTAAATCTTGTAAAACTGTCTCTACTTTTCCCCCTAAAGTCCCGTCGTCTAGATACCAAATGTTAAATTTGGATTTAATTTTTTGAATTATTGGGTTAATGGCCAAACTGAAGATGACTGGCCCCAACGGATCACCTTGCTGACATCCAACGGCTGAATTCAAAAGGTGGTCTTTATAAATTAATTTTGTTGGCTGACTATAGCATTGCCAAAGAAAATTAAATATTTTGGGGGTTTCTAATTTGGCCTGTGTCAGCAAGGTGTCCCTGTTTACAGAGTTGAAGGCGTTTTTCAGGTCAACTTTCAAGATGACCTCTCCATCTTCGCTACTGTCAAGGTATGTTGCAAGCGCATGGATTGCGGCCTCACAACCTCCTTTTGAACCAAAACCTAATTGAAAGGGCTGAAATTTGGTAGTAAGCTCCGTACTATAAAAACGACAACAAATTTTGGCTGTCAAACGCCGCAAAGTGCTACCTACGGCAATGGGACGAATGCCACCATCCTTCTTGTTAAGGGCACATAAATTGGCCCCATACAAAATATCTGTGATGCCACTGTCCACATTGCCTGAGAGCATGAGGTTGACTAGAGCTGTTAGCTCCTTCAGAAGTGCATCACCAGCTTCCCCAGCGCTCGGACACAACAGATCCTTAAGGTGCTGTGGTGTCAGACCGTCAAGTCCACCTGCTGATCCAAAACGAAAGGAGTCAACAGCTGTGCGCACATCCTTGGCAGTAGTCTCAAGATTTTCTGTATCGTTGTTCGGAGGATCAGGGAAAGAGAGGTCAGCTGCGGATGGTGGGTGCTTACTCTGCAAGCCCGTCAAAGTTTCTACAGAATAAGGAGCCAGCACGTCGCTACTAAAAAGTAGCCTTGCCGCCCCACTGATGTCGCCTTCCCTTACTTTATTCTCTACAAGTTTTAATTTCTTGGCCTGAGAATAATCAGGGGCCGAAATGTGGATTGAATTTGAATTTAAAATGTTAAAATTGTTTGTACAATTTTCTTTGATTTGCACCGTCAAAGATGTCAACGGCCTTTTCTTTACGTGTAGGATTCTATAAGGGAAGGTTAACATTTGTTCCCAAGCGCTAAAGGTATTTTCCCGGACTACTTGACCAATGCAGGAGACTAAACATTGAGCCACAGAGGGTCTCGCACCTCGGGGGATTCTTTTTAAAACCGGAATAGAATTTTTCATGGTACTTAACCTTTGCCAAAAGGGAATTTCGATATTATCAGAATTTTCTTGTTGATTTAGAAAAAATTGGGATATCGTAGACGCGTTTGAAGATACATTTTTTCTATAAATTGTGTAAGTAGGTAGGGACTTAGTTAATTTTTATTTAAAACTTATATTTTTAAAAATACTTTATTACTTATCTATCTACCTATCTAAATAAAAATTAATCACCGTTTGTGTCTCGCTAAAACTCCAGAACTGCTAAACCAATATTGCTAATTTTGGCCTTAAATCAATTGTAGAAAATCAGGCCAGAATTTAAAAAGGTTTTTTACAATATGTACAATGTTCACCTGGAAAGCTTGTTGTAAATAAAGATACCAAATAGAAAGAAAAACTAAGTATGTAACAACACTTTAATAAATACCATTAGTCTATAGAACAACCAATATTATCTTACTATCTTACCTAAAATACTGGGCACAGTACATATATCATTTTACATCCTTAGACATTTCATCTTTGAACCCCAATTTCGACCAATCCTCTTTAGCCATCAAGTTGTGGTTCATTCTGCAAGCTAAGTAATCTTTTGCCTCATCTCGGCACATAGAATTGTTACTATCGTTGTTCAATAAGCACTTCATATACTTTGTCATACTTGCCTTGCAAGCTCCATCATGGTCCAAAGGAAAACTTCCTTTTTCTGGTGGAGTTGGTATGAACTGTTTTTGACCAAAGGTCATTGTCGACATCTTAGTAGTGAGTGATAGATCTTGGTTGGGATAGTATTGCTTTAATCCAATTTGATCTTAGCTGCTTAAAAGTATTACTTCTCACAGATCAGATAGGTACTTAATGTTGTATACACAATATTACACAAGTATGCACCTCCTCAATTGTTTACTTGATTTTCAGTGAATGAAATCAGAGTGACGATTTTACTATACAAAAAACCAAACGATTAACGGCTAAATCATGGAGTAAAGTAATATACTAGGCTAAATGTATGTAACAAAATAAAAGTGGATTCAATTTATTTTCTGTTTTTTTGTAATTCTAGACTTCTAGATGACTGAGCTGCACTGAGCACTTGAGCAGTCATATCAATATCAATTGTTGTCACAGGTCACAGCTTGTCCATCAAAAATAATATAAACAATATTGTCAATAATGTCAAATGTATATGTCAAATTGACATTACAACAGTAGTAAAGCACGACACTTATTTCTGTCACAATCATAACTCACAATGTAATTTTTCTGTGATGTTGTGAAAATGTGCTGCACGTGTTTAATAATTACCTACTGAACGGTTTTTTAAGTAAAAATGTCGCGTCTTATCGTCAAAAACTTACCCAATAAGGTGTTTATTTATTATAAAGTTTTAGAAAACACGGTATATATTGTGGAAATTAGCTAAGCCAAATTTATTATGAATTACTATTACAGGTAAATGTTGATAAACTGAAAGAAGTATTTGGAGAAAAAGGAGAAATAACCGATGTGCAACTGAAATACACAAAAGATGGCAAATTTAGAAATTTCGGATTTATAGGATATAAGAATGAAGAACAAGCAACAGAGGCGAGAGAATATTTTAATGGCACATGTATTAATTCTATGAAAATACAAGTCGAAACTTGCGCCAACCTGGGTGATGAGCAAAAGCCTAAAGCATGGAGTAAATATGCACCTGACAGCTCTGCTTATAAAAAACTTCACAAAGATGAAAATGAAGAAAAAGAACAGCAGAAAAGAGCTGACAAAAAGGAAAGGAAGATTGAAAAAAATAAAAGTAAAATCAAAGACCTACTCAAAAAGGTAAAGTGACTTTAAGTGCACTACATTTGTTTTCCTTAACCAAATAAATTGTTGAACTTATTGTTGATGTACCATCATGGTTATAAAGTTTCTTTGGATAAAAATCTTTCTTACTTTCAGCATAAAGATGACCCGCTATTTAAAGAATTTCTTCAATCCCATGTCCATGATAAGACTCCATGGCTAAAGTCTGCTTTAGAATCAGGTTTTATGAGTGATGATGACAGTGGCATTATTGAAGAAAACACTGAAAAAGCTAATATTGAGGTACCAGAGATTGTAGAAAAAGCAGATACAAAAATTGCATGCAAGGCAATCAGTGATTTGGAGGTAATAGATCTTTTATGTAACTGTGACTCTTTTTTCTGAGATATGTTACACCACAAACAAAAGAATGAGTTCGGTTTTTGTCGAGTGCATTATTATGTGCGGTATTTTTTTACGTTACCTCTGACACTCAGCAAAAATCATGTCTCAGACGCGCAATACCAAACAACGTTTCATATCCTATCCCACACCTGGAACTAGTTCAGAGTAACTAGTTTTTCCATTCCGGGAACTATCAAACATTGACAATGGCATACAAAATCATCCATGAATGATGGAGTCAAGAACGAAACTTGAAAAAGAATACTATACGAAGTAGTAGACTAGCATAGACGTCCCACCTCGTGCAAAAAAATTATACTGTTCTTATGCAGATCATATTACGGCTATTTCACTAGGCATTATTTATGAAAACAAATCCCATGTAATGTTAATTAATGGTCTTCTGCCACAGAAGTCAGCAATATTAGTCACATAAGACTTTGACTTTCCTCACACTCACTGTTAATAGTATTACTCAATATGGGTTAAGTGTATGAACAGAAACAACTGTCTTTGTGGTGGTCGACTGCCATGCAGATGTATAATATCCATTATGTGTATCTACTAGTGAGCTTATTTCATAACTAGCGGACGCCCGCGGCTTTGCCCACGTGACAATTATATACTAAAACCTTCCACGAGAACCACTCTATCCATTGGTGAAAACTGCATCAAAATCTGTTGTTTAGTTTTAAAGATCTAAGCATACATAAGAATGGACAGACAGCGGAAGCTTATTATACTATAATATTATAAAGAAGAGAGTTTTGGTTATTTGAAGCGAATAGGCTCTGTAACTACTGGTCCGATATTGAAAACTCTTGCACTGATATGTGGCTATATTATCCCCGAGTATCCCATTTTTATCCTGATAATGTTCTCACGGTAACAGGAAATACCGGTAAAACTATATCACACGGGCGATGACCTAGTGTATAATAATTTCCCTCTACCAGGGAAACCGACAATTATGTATGGTAACTATCCCTTTTACAGTATATGAAATTACTAATGAAAAAAGTTGGAGGTGCTCCTGAGAAAGAAAATTCTGAAGTAGGTGAAAATAACCAATCTGAAGAACAGATGCCAAAGAAAATAAGAAATAGACCTCTCTTTCATGTCAAAGTAAGTTTAATCTAAAGACATCAGATTTTTTTTTTTTCAAAACTGCTTAAATTCTTACTACATAAGCAGGAAGATCGGCAGTTGTGGAAGACAACTGGAATAACTCAGATGACAATGATGATTTTGAGGTTTAGTGGAATGAATTTATTACTTAACTAGTGCTCGCCCGCGACTTCGTCCGAGTGAAAAAAACTTAAAAACGATTGAATTGTGAGGCTTTTATCATTTTTTAAACCGGAGGACTCGCCTTTAAAGGGTTAGTGGTCGCAGGGAGATTCAATGACTCAATGCCAACCCAGTAGAGACTTCGAAACATCACGTTTAAAAATAATAAAAAAACTCACGATTCCACGATTAAAAGTGTTTTATTTAATGTATCAATAACTTGCTCTTAGTTGCAGTAATTTCTTCTACTAAACATCGACAAGTTGATCCGTCTAGAAAAGTTCAATTTTGTACTAATTCTTCAGCTATACCACATTTGTTTCACCCAACATGTAATAGAAGGGTCAATTGCTGCGAGGCCCAGCCCCACAGCACGCAACCAGATTCACTCGCGCCGCAGACGGGACTACGCGCAGGATCATCGACCTCCATGATCGGCGTCTGAGGACGATGGATTAGCAACTCACCGTCCTTACAGAAGCAGGCTCGAAGGTCTGCGTGCTGTGGCACTCACCGTCGCAGCATGAAACCCAACCCCAACGACGCGGGATAAAACCCGACCTAACCCCAGCGCAGAGGCCACACAGGTGGCCAAGGTCCGCCGGACGCCACTGGAAATACCTTCTGGTGTGTACCAGAGACGCCCGCGGCAATGCATATAGAGCGGCCGCGGTCACGCGTAATTTAAAAAAAAACCCAACATGTAAGTCTAATTATTCCCCTTAATTATTACAGATCACAGGCCTCCCTTACAAATGTAAAAAGAAAGACATAAAAGAATTCTTCAGACCTCTGGTCCCATATTCAATTCGACTCCCTCTGGGAAAAATTAAAAAAATGGTTGGCTTCTGCTATGCAGGATTCAGGACTGAAAAAGAGTTGAAAAAGGCATTGAATAAAGACAAACTGTTTTTGGGTATGTATTTTCCATTATATGAAATTCAGAACAGATTTTTTATATGTCAATATTATCCTATCCTTCATTTTGTTGATCCTGTCACATATCTAATAGGGTTTTTGTAGCTAATCATTTTGGATATTATCACACATTTGTATGGACTTTTGCTTATAGTCATACTTGAGCCCAAAAATATATATAATTTGCAATGCTGTAAACACTTAGCGTCATTCGCAGCAAAGTGGTTATAGCATTCCCCCTGTAATATATATTTTTAGAATATTTGCTAAGTTTTATGATACAAAATGTTTATGACAATTAAGGATTTAATTTTGTGCTTCATTCAGCTTTTAATGAAATTACTAACGTTTTTATACCTATTCATGTTTGTTAGCACTAAATATGCTTATTTTTAGGTAATCATAGAGTTCATGTACATAAATATGAAGAGAAATCTAAACAGGCTGCACAGGAAGAGGAACAAAACACAAGTAGGAGGAAGGAAGAGGTCAGTGAATATATTATTGTGGTAGGTGTACTTACTACCTTGCATGTACGAGAATGTTGATTAATGCACAGATCATTGTATGTATGTGTATTTTTTTGTATAATAGTCCGAAACGCCCAGTACTTTAATGGATTGGCTGTGCCATAGCGGCTGGCACGTAAGATTTTGTTGCCTTTCATCAACATATCATCCCAAGGCAATGGGCTTGAAATAATTTTTCAAAATTTTAAAATTGCTGCTACTTTTTTTAAATTTATTCGGCCATTTTGGACATAACCCATTATATGTGTGCCCGGTGAAGGCAATAGGTTTGCCCCCTATTACGTGAGACTAAGAATACTAGCAATCTGTGGTGTGTATTGCACCTCTACCTACCCTTTCGGGGATATAGGCGTGATATGTGTGTGTGTGTGTGTATGTGTGTTTTTTTTTGGCCGTTTTATACCCAAAAAGGGGATTACTCGGTATAATAAATGGAATCAATAGCTTGTAAATAAAGCGTGTATAATCTATACTATTATATAATTGTAAAGTGGTCGTGTCTGTACATTGGAGATATTTGAAAAAAAATACTTGGGTTATGTTATGTTAACGATACTGAACAAGAAAATATTTTTTTTTAATTTCCTGTCTGTTTGTCTGTTTGTTCGCGATGGACGCAGAAACTACTGAACGGATTTTGATGCGGTTTTTTTTGTTAGACAGGGCTTGGTCAGACTTAAAATCTTACGTTTGTTTCATCGCAATCGGTTGATTAGAACCGGAGATGTGACCAAAAATATAATAAACTGAATTTAACGGAGATATATAGATGTCGCTTATTATTGTTAGGTATTTATGAAATTTGGCTGATATTGATGAAATTTGGTACAAGGATAGATTAGATCTTAAGAGAGGACATTTATGATGGTATGTTTGGTCGCGATAACCGACATCCACGCGGGCGGAGCCGCGGGCAACAGCTAGTAATACTATACAAGTACAGATTCCGTATATCATACTAATAAATGTGGCCCTTTTTACAATACCTAGCTGCTGTTATTTACGTAGATTTATGATCTTTCGATAGCGTCTGTGTACACTGGACTATAATTATTTGACATTATGTACACAATAATTTACTACATTTTTAATGTTTCGGTGGACTTCCAGTGACTAAAGTGTGGAATGTATTGCAGAAATCAAACAATGAAGAAACCATTTGTGAAAGTGGTAGTATATTTGTACGAAACTTACCGTATGTAGTGGCTGAAGAAGAGGTAACCACACTATTTGAAAAGTTTGGTGAGTACTTTTAAATTAAGAGCTGATTACAGCGGCTCCGGCGAAATACGTAGAAATCTTTTACTAGAGTCTCAGGGTACTTTTTATCTCAGTCCCTAATCCCGTGGGGATTAGGGACTGAGATGTGATGAGAAAGTGGCCAATAGCACTCCGGGATAATGTTTTATATATTAAGTGATAGAATTTTCAATATTGATATAGTAGTTACGGAGCCTATTCCATACAAACAACAAACAATGAAATCTTTCCTTTTTACTGAGTCTTCGCTGTCCGTCCGTCCTTCCGTTTGTCTCCAGGCTGTATCTCATGAACCGTGATAGTTGGAAAGTTGAAATTTTTACAGATGATGTAGGAACCTATTTCTGTTGCCTATATAACAACAAATACTAAAAAACAGAATATAATAAATATTTAAGAGGGCTCCCATACAACAAACGTGATTTCTTTTGCCGTTTTGGTACGGAACCCTTTGGGCGCGAGTCCGACTCGCACGTGGCCGGGTTTTTATCGTAAAGAGGTCCTGGTAACGGCAATAGGCTTGCTCTTTATGACGTGACTAACCCCGTCAATGATTTAGGCGTGATATAGTAGTAATATATATATATATATATATATATAGTAATAGTAGTATTATTGCCCACTAAAAAGTCTCTGAAAAAAAGAGCAACTTTAGGCGCACTTATGTAGGAAGAAAACGCCACTTTTCGAAAAGAAGTGATGAAAAAAATATATTATACTTGTTAGTTGCTTAGTTTTAAACGAGATAGGGATTAGTAATATCCAAAAAAAAAAATATTTCTTCCTAGGCCCTCTAGCGGAAGTAAACATGCCCATAGACCCAATATCAAGGCAGCCTAAAGGTTTTGCAACAGTGACGTATATGATACCTGAACACGCAGTGAAAGCTTACACAGAACTTGATGGCACTGCATTTTGTGGGCGGATGCTTCATTTGCTACCCGCCAAAACTGAAAAGGGTGAAGATGAGGAAGACTATGGTATGTAGTACTGTAACATTTTGTTTCGGCATCGTTATAATTAGGTCTAATGTGTACAAGTTTTATACTATTTAATCTTTACTACATAATTAACTGTTGTAAAAGGTCAATAAATCACTATATACGATACACTATGTACGATATTCCTCAGAAGAATTCCTCGAAAATTTGGATGTTTTGTTCAGTTTGTATACAGTTAGCTGACAGACTACAATAATTATTTTTTTCTATGAATACATACTATTGAAAACAAACACATTAAAATAGACATCACTGATTCTGTATTATTCTGATTTATTTTCTATTGTACCTAGTTTCTAATTTAGTTTTAAGATTTTTATGAATGTAAATATTAATTTTAATTAGTAATATTCAAAATATACGGAATTCTACCAAAAAAAAACGTCAGGCAGTCGAACTTCCAAGTCAGCTGTTACAAATATTTATGGTTAATTTCCACAGACAAAACTACGGTAATTTCATTCATTTTATTTATCTACTATCAGAGAAAACAGGTCTATGTGATAATTTGGCCCTAATAAAGATTCTGTATTAATTTTACCTGCATCTTATATCGAAAATACCTAGATTACCGATCAGTGCTTTTAAAACGGCACCACTTCACCTCGGTCATTGCACACCTGCGCGCTTCAACCGCGCGCCGTACTAAGTTCCTATTCCGCTTGCTGACTCTCGAGGGATGAAACAACAGCGCTGTACATTGATGCTTTTGTATTTATTATTACGAATTATTTCTATGTCTACCATCAAGTATTTGTAATAATTACCTATATAGTATTTGAGTGCCAAGATCCGCGTTGTATTTGTACTGAATCCAATATCTCTAGTATTTTTGATCTAAAACCTGCATATACTAACAGCTCTAATACTTTTTCAGATGGGCTATCATTCAAAGATAAGAAAGCGAAGAAGTTAAAAGCTCAAGCGAAGTCGTCACACAACTGGAACGTATTGTTCCTTGGCAGCAACGCGGTCGCTGACGTCATAGCTACCAACTGGAATGTTACGAAGGAACAACTACTCACAGAGAATAATAACCGTGGGTGTATTTGATTTTTTATTTTTTTACACACACATACATATCACGCCCATATCCCTGAAGGGGTAGGTAGAGGTGCATTACACACCTACAATTTGCCAGTATTTTTAGTCCTACGTAATAGGGGGCAAGCCTATTGCCGTCAACGGGCACACATATAATGGGTTATGTCCACAATGGCCAAATCAATTTAATAAAAAGTAGCAGGTGTATAGTAATTTTGGAAAAAAAATTAAACCCGTTGCCTTGCGATGAAATCTTGATTAAAGGCAACAAAATCTTACGCTATGGCATAGCCAATTAAAGTCCTGGGCGTCTCGGACTATCTACTATTATTTTAATTTTTTACAGCACTATACATTCTGTTTCTTTAGGTAGTCAAACAAAGGTAAACAATAAAAATGGCGGTTGAAGTTCTTTTGACAATATCACATATAACTCAACTAAATTCAAAACTAATACTTCTTATGAACTCGGCTGCACTTTTGACTTACATTTCACTTAGTCGGGTTTCCGTGCGCAAAGACGGTTGATGTGCTTTTGACACTAATGACACCTATTAGTGTCAAAAGCACATCAACCGCCTTTTATATTGTTTACATTTAGTCAAATACCTAAAGAAACAAAGTCGTCCTCACCTCTACTTAATGTACCAGCAGCATGCAGAATGACGGATGAGGCTTTCGAAACGAGGCCCAATGTACCCAAAAACGCCAATATACTTGCTTTAATAATCGCTAATCATTATTGTGATGTCATTTAAGTATAAAATTACACCACAATATGACTTGCTCTTGAATGTTTGTTACTCTTTCACATATAACTACGAAATGGATCTGAATGAAACTTGTGGACAATATTTCCTGTATTAAAACATTTATACATTCCAGTTTTATATCAGTTATGTGTGTCCTTGTATAGTACTATTCAGTTAGTTATTGTTACTGTTCGGGCGTCTCCGTTAGACATCGGCCGTCGTCGGAGACCGTTCGGCTCACCGCGGCGCTTGCACATACGTACGAGGACACAAGCCATACGATCACGACGCAAGGCACACGCTCGTTCGATGCCTACTTACTCAATATTAACGCCATATTGTTTTACTTTATTCAAGAATATTATATATCAGTTTATACAGTCCACTAAATTTCATTTTAACTACCAACTTAACATCGTAGGAACAGTTACCTTGTAATTACATAATGTTATGTATTTGTAACAGATACGAGCGCTGCTGTCAGACTAGCACTTGGTGAAACACAACTGGTTGCGGAGACTAGATCTTTCCTAGAAGGGAACGGAGTATATCTAGATGCTTTCAACAAAGTAAGTCATGATAGAATAGGCTTTATCAGAGTATGTCTTCTTACTAATCAAACAATCTAGTCAGAGTGGTTGTGGCTATTGATGGACTAGAATGCCCCGTTACTTCTTCAATAAATAAATAAATATCTTTGGACATTCTCACACGAAGTCATCCAGCCCAAATTAACCTAATGTAAGCTTGTGCTATGGGATTTAGACGACTGATAAACATACTTATATATTTCTAAATGCATACATATTATACAAATACATACATATCATAGAAAATACCCAAACTCCAGAAACAAACATTTGTGGATCTCACAAATAATTTGATTCGACAGGGAATCGAACGTGGGACCTCAGGGACGGCACTCGCACACTCATACCACTGCGTCAGCGAGGCAGTCAATAAAGGCCCTGTTTCCACGAGCGTTCTTTTAACGCGTGTAAAAATACGTCGAAGTAGATCAAATGCATTGTTCACACGGTAGCGGATTTAAATCGCGACGGATTTTTCCGCGCAGCGTTGTATTTTGAGCGACGGGCGTTGCCCACCTAGCGTTAAAAATACGTCGCGATTTTTTTAACGCCCGTGGAAAAGGGGCCTTATGGTTGAGTCAGTAGTGGACCTGATGAGGTCAATCTAGCAGTTCAGGGACTGACCACGTGGTCTTGTGCCTTCTACACGCCTTTGTTTAACTAGCCTATATTGATGCAGTACAGGGTATTCTTTTTTAAACCTTCGCGTTTTGTACACATTATAAACTTAACACAAACGGTTATTTTACGCGATTATTGAGATATATACATACTTCTTTATTACCCGACGTTTCGACCCTGATACAAGAGCCGTGGTCACGGGTGGACTCCAAACGTCGGGTAATACATTCTTATTAGCAAAATAAAATATTCTTATTAGCATACGTTTCCAGCACCACATCTCTAGTGCATCTATATTCAGGTGATCTTGTTTTGTAATATTGCACAAAAACACACTTTTCCACTGTTATAATTTTATTTTCACTGACCGGTTTCACCTCACGGCATCATCAGAGATTTATGCAAAATATAGTTTTAATTTACATAAAAATATCGTACTATATACATATTCATACGGACATCATAACACTAGTGTTTTTAGTGTTACTAGTGGTTCTAGTGTTTTGATGTTCTGATAACAGTGGAAAAGTATATATGTTTTCGTGCAATATGTGTAGCAGATTCCACCAAGTGCCGTCGATCGACAGTATAAAATGGCTTGTTTTGTAAGATACCATCAGAGTAAGTAGGTAGTTAATTGCAAACTAAAGCAGAAATATCATTCCAGGTCGCGAAAAAGAGATCAAAATCTTGTATAGTAGTAAAAAATTTACCTGCTGGGACAGATAAAGATGTAATAAAGGCATTGTTTGCAAAACACGGCCACATAGCGAGATTCTTGATGCCACAACACGGCATAACTGCACTTGTTGATTTTATTGAGCCGTTTGAAGCTAAAAAAGCGTTTAGCAAACTAGCATATTCTCAATTCAAAAATGCGCCGTTATATTTAGAATGGGCGCCGGAAAATACATTTTTGAAAACGGCGCCAAAAACTGAAATAACACCAAATGTGACGGTAGACGTAGAGGTATGTAGTGTCGACAAATCAGTGGAAACGAAATCGGAAGACATTTTAGAGGAAACTGAACAAAATGAAGATACCACAGATGACGTCATCGACACGGGAGAGCCAGAAAATGATACCACATTGTTTGTGAAAAATATTAATTTCAAAACCAACGAAGGTAGTCTAAAATCGGTATGTATTTCTTATAACACACCAAGATATCTGTGACCCAAGCCATGCTGCCAGTGTGTACACGGTGATCCAGTGACAGTGAACAAGGCTTTATTAATTATCCAAAGTCCCCGAAATTTTAAACATTGCCATCTGGGAACCTAATACCTACTTAACCAACTTTTTGCGACTAGTAGTTCCCTAATGGCACTAGTGATGATCTTTGTAATCACCTTGTGTTGCTTTTTGAAATAATCACTCACCCATTGTTATGTGAGACGCTTTTTTGCCAGTCGGGTTAAATAACACTGGCATAAAAAAGGTATTTTCTTAGGTAGATACCTACAGGTTGCGTCATATAAAAAGAACGCTGACCTTCAAGCTGCGCAGTAGACGATTTATCGATCTATATGGTGGTAGCAGCGAGTAAGAGCGAGAATACCGATGCGCAAACACACCTCTCCCACTCTCCTCCAGCATTCTTTATACGTGAACACCACTATACCACAGGACAAGACGGTGCAATTATATTACATTCGACCTATAACTATTAATACTTTTAACCCAATAAATATGTTTCACCCATAGCATTTTACAAACGCCGGCAAAATACACAGTGTGTCCGTAGCGAGGAAGAAAGATTCCAAAAATCCGGGACAATTTCTGTCAATGGGCTACGGGTTTGTTCAGTTCTATAAAAAGGATGACGCTAACACGGCGCTGAAAATACTACAGAGTTCTACGCTCGACGGTAAAACGTTGGAATTGAAAAGATCAGAACGGGGAAATGTGTAAGTACTTAATTAATCCATATTTACGTTTTCAGAGTTTGTTTGATTAGATTCCTACTGAGCTAGATACACTCAGTAACAATAACTTACGTCACACATTCCTTTTAATGAAATAATACGTTAATATTTCACACCGCTAACATAACGCACCTAAGTACATCGTAATACGTAATCATTCATTCGTGGAATGCTTTTGAAGCAAAAATAGGTATACCTCGCGTTATATAGAAAGAACGCTGACCTTCAAGCTGCACAGTAGACGATTTATCGATCTATATAGTGGTAACTGCGAGTACGAGTGAGAGTACCGATGCGCAAACATACCCCTCCACTCCCGCCTAGCGTTTTATTTACGTGAACACCAGTATACCTATTTAAAATACTTACATTCTACTTAACTTTATAGCCCTCAATTAACCCTAGAAACAGACCATGGTGTGTGGAATCATTGTACACGTGTATGTGTATGTAAGGCTTATTTTTCCGAATTTAAAATTGTATTTTTTATTTACAGAAATGAAGTCAGAACCTCAAGAAAATCAAGCAAAGACACCATTCAAAATGGTACTAAAATTCTGGTCCGAAATGTACCCTTCCAGGCCAATAGGAATGAATTACTTGAAATCTTTAGGTAAGTCAATCGATTTATCTGTTTTCTTTCCCGTTTTGTTATTGTTAGATTTCCAAACAATGTTGATCTTCCATTTTCCTTTACATTCTATCTGTTTACTGCAAGATGTTTCGATGCTATAACTCGATATTCGATCGATCGTCAATATTCTACCAATAATATCGCAAATCAAGTGTGTACAATGGTCAAGTGACCGATACATTCTGCCATATCATTGGTTGAATATGTCGATTGACTTGAGTCGACGCTACCATGTTTGACTTGCAGCCCTATAAGCATGCTGAAGAGTTTGTCGATAACCAATGATATCATAGAAAATGTCGATCACGTGACCCAATTCGAAGTTTGACTGGTTATTGACAAACTCTTTCGAGCGCTATGGTGAAGGAGTGGAACTAAATATAGGACTACCTCGTGGTAATTTGGGTACGAGAAAACTATTCCAACTGATTCTCGTTCTAAAATAATCTTAATAAAAAATAATAATAAAATATAACTAGGTATTAAATTTCCAGAGCATTTGGTGAAATAAAAACACTGCGTCTACCCAAGAAGCTATCGACAGGTTCGGAACAGCACAGGGGGTTTGCCTTTGTGGACTATCTTGCTAAATCTGATGCTAAGGTAAGACTATAATATGTGCTTAGTTGTCTATGGTAGCTATAAATTAAAAATCCATGTACAGTTACGATTCAAAAGTGCATTCCCATTATTACAATACAACTAAATAGAACCTCTGCATTTTGAGCAATGCACTTTTGAACCTTGACTGTACAATGTGCATATTTCTTTAACTTGCTATTCATCCTCAAAATCAGGTTGTCTGGAAGAGAGTCTTTAAGTGATGTCTCTTAAATGTATATTGACTGCCTGAGGTCCCAGGTTCGATTCCGGGTCGATTCAAATTATTTGTGTGATCCACAAATGTTTGCTTCGGAGTTTGGGTATTTTCTATGTATATATGTATGTATTTAGAAATATATAAGTATGTTTATCAGTCGTCTAGATCCCATAGCACAAGCTTATATTAGCTTAATTTGGGCTAGATGACGTTGTGTGAGAATGTCTAAAAATATTTATTATTATTTATTTATTATATTTCCTTGTTGTGTACAATAGTCATTCATTCAGTTTCATCGCAGTACATTTGACGCCCACTATAGGCCACTAGCATAGGCCTCCCCCAAAGTGGGGGGAATTTAGTCTACATTATACCACGCTGTGTCAAGTTTTCCACATACCTAATTATATATTTACTAGTACGGTGTCTTGCGCACGCCATAGGTTTCGGCCTATAACTTTTGACTTTTGACTAGGTCAAATTTTCGATTTTTTGGCTTGCCTCCAGAACGAGGGCTATCCATAGAGGGGTCAACCATCATTGGAGCCATAAGCAGTTCTCGAGAGCTAAAGGGGACATTCCCCATTTTATTTATAGATATAAATACATACTAAATATAGAATCAGAAGATGTAGTAACCAAGGTGAAAAACGAGATGCTTAAGATGGTTTGGACATGTAGAGAGGTTGGATGTCAGTAGATTGACAAAACAGATACATGAAGCGAGTGTGAATGGACAAGCTAGTAAGGGTCGAGACCAAGGCGAACATACTGCGACCAAATCGCAGATGTCCTAAATAAAGGCCAGGTTAAAAGTACCAGTAACCGGCGAGCATGCATGAAGATATTAATGAAAGTTGAGGAAGCGAAAGAAGTATGCCAGGATCGTAGCAGGTGGAAATCCGAGATCTCTGCCTACCCCACTGGGAGAGAGGCGTGATGTTATGTATGTATACATACAATAAAGTGTATTTGTGCAATCTTACCAAGTTAACATAAAATTAGCACTACGCTACTACGCACGGCGCCACTGGACATACCCTCTGCTAGTAACCAGAGACGCCCGGCAACGGACGTTAGAGCGGCCGCGGAATTAAAAAAAAAAAACTATGGTCAGATAATGCTAACATGACATTTAACCTATTTTCTTTCAGACTGCCTTTGATGCTTTGTGCCAGTCCACCCATCTTTACGGAAGGAGACTGGTATTGGAATGGGCTGAAAATACTGACGATGTTGAAGATGTTAATTTATTGCGGAAAAGGACCGCCCAATCGTTCCACGCGCAAAATGTTGGTGGAAAGAAGTTTAGGAAAGGGGCGGTAGATGTAGAAACGTTTGTTGAAGGAGAGAGTTATGATGTATAATGTACTTGTAAATTAAACAGAAAAAACTTATTATTGTTTTATCTTTCCTTTAAAGGTCATATTCTATATTTTCCTCCACAGGTTGGGACTGCGTATGTGCTAATAACTTAAACGTAAAAAAATATTTTTTAAAACAAGCTTTTATTTAAATGCGCTAGAAAACCAAAATAATTTTAAAACTTTAACTATCAACTTATAACGTTAACGATGTTGATGGGGCTGCCTCGTTTCTGCAGTGCATCAGGCATGTTCGCGCAAGCGCATACAGATGACTTTCATGCGATCGTTAGAAAGAGATCTGCGTCACTGCTTCGGAGAATACGAGGCAGCCCCAACTCCATCCTGAGGACTGTAGTGGAGAGATACAACTCCCCTTTGCTGGGGACTATTGTTCGTCGTTGTCTGACGAACAATAGTTTAGTAGCTAAGTAAAAATATTATAACACACCCAAATTCAATTTACTAACATAATTTATAAGGTATTATTTTTATATATATATTTACATAATTTTTAAGAGTATTGTTACTAACCAATTATGGATTCTAGTAGTCCGAAATAAATGATTTTTATTTTATTTTATTTATTTATAACGTCATAGGTACATCACGCCTATATTCCGAAAGGGGTAGGCAGAGGTGCATCATACACCCAGACATTGCCAGTATTTTTGTTGGTCCCACGTAATAGCAAGTCTATTGCGGTTACTGGTCACTATAGAAAATCTATACTTAACCACTCTATATATACGCGGACAGATAACATACCACGGCTCAACGTAGGCATTGAGCCGTGGTATGTTATCTGTCCGCGGTTCGAATTTGTTGATATTTTGTTTGCTTCGGAAAAAACGCGTAATTTTAGAGGTTTAGTTTATTGTAAATACACTAATTTTAACTATAAATTCCTAAAAAATTGGTACATTAAATATAGTCGCCGGATATAGCCCCTGCGAGACGTACATAAAGAACCCAAACATGTCTATAACCAGTAATATAATATAGTTTTTGGGAAGTGGGATGGAAATTGGTTTTTTTTATGGGAAAAGATGCTGAAAATGAAGTCAAAATTGACCTGGGATGCCTAGTTTTCGAGGTATGGGGTACTGGGAATCTTGGGTATTTTGCGGGATGAGAATTCCCGGGAATGTTTATGCAGGCGAATTGAACTCGTGATGTTTGTGGGTGCAGGGGGAACACGAATTTGCTTAGAATTGATGGCTTGCTGGGAAACTGGGTTCCCGGGATATAGGGGTTGGGAAGTTAGGGAGTAACTAAATCCAACTTAACCTAATGATGATTGAACTCTGCAGTCATTCGGTTTGGTGCCTTTCTGGCGCCACCCTGGCGCGTTACATGTGACTGACTACGGATATTTACCAAAATTTTGGGACAATTCAACAAGCAAAACAAATCGATTCTTGTTGTCGTAAATTACTTACTGCTCATTACCGTAATAAGTCACAATCGACCATATATTACCTACTCTTAATTGAGCAATTCTAATTACCCGTGTAAGCGCCCCTTTACAATCGAATACGGAAATTGCTTCCGGTGAATTCTCGATAGGGATTTTTTACGGTTTATTGCATTGTTCACCATCTTGAATGAAATGGTGAACTTCGTTTGCTGAATTTTTTATTTTTAGGACCAATTTTTTTTCGGAACTCTTTAAAGAAGGGTACTGATAGTCTACATTTAGTTTTGCGTGGTATTCGATTCGCTGCGTCAACCACAATTTACCTTTGAAAATCCGCAAGACACCCCGGTGTCGCGGCGCGCGCCGTTCCGTCAAGCCCCGAAAGACACCCGGGTGTCGCACCTCCCCAGGCGACTTTAACCCTTATTTTAATGTAGTTACGTTCTACTTTTGTATGGAGAAGTTTGATGACATACGTTCTCTATAACATTTCCTTGCAATTTGAAGCATAACTTTATAATATCTGTGGTTCGATTTTTTTTTTCACGGCATTGAAAGTTGATGATGTTTGGAGAGTACGTCAGTCAGCGTCAGGTCTATAGTGCGTGTATTTTGAGTGAAATACTGTGATTTATTCACGTAAGTAATGTTTTCTTATTAGAAATATGATTATTCGGTTTATAATGATTCTATTTAGGAAGTAGTTTTCAAAAAAATACATCGTTATAACTAATATATGAAGCCCTAGAAAGTTACCGATTTCCGAGTTATTTTTGCGATGTTTGTCAGTGAATACAGTGAAAAGTATAAAAAAGTATAAATAAAGATACTTTTTATCTCTGTAAATCGTTTTGAGAACGATAATGTACGTAATTATATATTTCAGTGTAATAATAGCTAGAAAAAATTTGGTGGAAAACCGTTATAAATTGGCCCGTTGATTTTACGTTTCGGCGGGTTGAGTTTTATGTGGTGTTATTATAAACACCTTGAGGTCTTTTATCAAAATATTTACGTTATTAGATAGCATAAGTCCTTGTTCTTTGAAATTCATTTGAATTTTCTTGAAATTCAGTTGAATTTCTTGAAATTCATTTGAATTCTTGAAATTTAGCTAACAACGTGGTTTCCAAATTTTGGACAATTTATAATAAATAATTTGTTTGCATTATTATTCATTTTTTGATGCTTGATCATCAAATATATATCAATAAAACTATTGCCGTTTACAGAATCGTAAAATATGGTTTGGTTGTAGAGATATTCCTTTTTTTCTACGAGATGGTAAGACAACGTCACGATGTCATCACCCGCCCGTGCTCCCAAGACTTTTTTTTTTTTTTGCGCGTGAGTTGAGAGGTTAAGGGTAAATTTTTGTTCATAACTCGTTTTTTTTTATGAAGCAGGCTATATTTCGTTTTGCGTGGTTAATTAGTTCAATAACTCGTTTACTTTTATTTTAAGAAGCAATTTTCTTTCAAGGTTCGTTAGAGGAGATCACTGTTAGTCTACATTTAGCTTTGCGTGGTATTCGGTTCACTGCGTAAGCCACAATCTTAATAAAAATAAACGAGTTATTGAACTAACCAAGTTCACCCTTAAATTCAAGGTTGTGGCTAAAGCATTAAACGGACTTATTCAATACACAAAATTCACCCTTTAAGTCAAGATGGTGGGTAACGCAAAGAACTGTATACCACGAAAATTTTAATCTACACTGCCAGTGAGGTCCTCTAGCTAACTACAAATTTTTTTTTGTTAATTATTCAAAACTAAGGAGGTACTCAACAAATGTGCGTTAGGCCCACGGGTGTACATCACAATTGAACTGCTCCTGTACACAAAGATGGTAGGTACCTGCAGTGTACCTCAGTGTACCGTTAATGAAATCCTGTGTACTTCTTTTGATAAAAAGATATATAGTACAATATGTACACCCGCCATCCTTAAGTTAGGACTGCGCGGGTGTGCATTTTTTCCCATCAGGAGATGCGTATTTTACATGTTTTTTTTTGTAAATATATATACCTGCAGTGTACCTCAGTGAACCCTTGATGAAATTCAATTTACCTTCTCGGATAAAATGTTATATAATTAAGTATGTACACCCGCCATTCTAAGTTAGAACTGCGGGTGTACATTTTTTTTTCGGCAAGCAGATGCATATTTAGCTCTTTTGTTTTTTTTATTATGCGTACCTACTGTGTACCTGCATATAAAAATATTAAATATAATTAATGTTTACAAATACGAGTAGAAAACGTCAAAAGACAACGGGCTACCTCAAGCAAGGGTAAAAATATACATACATACACTCTATGTATGTATATTATCTTTATATATATATAATTCTACTGTACGTGTGTATGTCACTGAACTCCTCCTAAACGGCTGGACCGATGTTGTTAGAAATAGCTATTTTGAGTCATTCCCCGCTAATTCCACCCGAAACGCAGCTGAAACCATTCAAGTGTCTCAGGCTACGATATGTAAAGTTTTAAAAAAATACAAGTATAAATGTTGCCGCTCCGGACGCATTGTGCAAAAGTTACATCCAGGAGATAATTTAAGGCGGCTTGATTTTTGCAATTGGTTATATCCATAGATATAGTATGTAGAAAGATACACAAAGACATTTCAGAGGCGATCCCAAAAACAAAATGCAAAGTGTGGGTGTAATACTTTTTTTTTTTTTTTATATTTGGTTCGCCAAATTGACGCCGCCCGCCTGGTGGTAAGTCGTGACGACGTCTAGCGATTGTGGGCCACTCTCACAGCACACATTACTATTGAGAGTGGCCCTCAACTTGACGACCTACTGATGTGCCTCTTCACGCTCCGCTTAAAGAACCCAGGATTACATGTGGGAGGAAACACGTGCACAGGCAGGGCGTTCCAGGCCACTATCGTTCGGCAGAGAAACGAACGTTTAAAACGTTCGGTTCTCGCGAACATGCTATCCACTGTGTGGGGGTGGCATCTCTGCCCGGCACGAGTCGTTCGGGATCGGAAGGAAGAGGGTGGGATCAGATTGAAGAGCTCTTCAGAACACTCGCCGTGGTAAATACGGTAGAATGCGGCCAAGGAAGCTATTGTTCGGCGCTGAACTAGCGGCTCAAGGCTTCCCGTTACCTCCGGACAATCTATAATACGGATAGCCCGTCGCTGCATAGCGTCGAGAGCGTCCAGCAGATACTTCGCGGAGCCGTCCCAGAGGTGAGAGCAGTATTCGACGCAGGGTCTAATCTGCGTCTTGTACAGCAGACACCTCTGGTCCGGTGTAAAGAATCTCTTTACCTTATTCAGTATTCCTAGTTTCCGCGAAGCTAGCCCTATACATCTTTCGATGTAGTTTTTATTATTGAGCTCTCGACGAACGTCTATGCCAAGGATATCAAGGTTGTCCTTCATTGGTAATAATGCATTCTGAAGAGAGGGTAGGAGAAGGAAAGGGGATTTCTTCGCAGTAAATGCACACGCCTGTGTTTTGCGGGCATTGAACTCGACCAGGTTCTCGGTACCCCATTGAGAGATACTGTCGAGGTTACGGTCGAGATCAGCCACGAGTCGTCGTCTCTCCTCCTCAATCTCAGATCGCCCCGCCGTCGGACGAACCGAGTAACTCCCGTGCAGTGTGCTGTCATCTGCATAGCAATGAATGTTCCCGAGGGATAGCATATCATTGATATGCAGAAGAAAGAGAGTTGATGATAGTACGGACCCCTGCGGTACCCCGGCATTCACTTGCAAGAAGCGAGAAGCCTGGCCATCACAGAGGACCCGCACTCGGCGCTCGTTTAAAAAGCTGGCAATCCAGCTGCACAGTTGAGGAGGTAGACCATATGCCGGAAGCTTGGAAAGGAGCGAAGCATGCCAGACCCTATCGAAGGCTTTGGCGATGTCCAGGCTAATAGCCAAGGACTCGCCGTGCCTTTCCATAGCCCCACCCCAGACATGCGTTACGAATGCCAGAAGATCACCCGTTGATCGCTTTGGCCTGAAGCCGTATTGTCGATCATTGATTAGCGAGTGATCCTCTAGGAATTGCATGAGCTGCTTATTTATAAGGAGCTCAAGCACCTTGCAAATGACTGAGGTGACAGCTATGGGTCGATAGTTGCCTGGATCGGACCGATCCCCTTTCTTGGGGATCGGTTGTACGTTCGCCTCCTTCCAGACCTCCGGCACGAGCCCTGAAGAGTATGACAGGCGGTACAGACGCGTTAATACTGGAGACAACTCAGCTGCACATTTTCGTAGCACCACCGCCGGAATGCCGTCAGGGCCACTGGCTTTCCGCGTGTCGAGTGACCGCAGCACTGCCCGTACATCACATTGCCTGATAACAATATCAGGCATTGTGTGGCCACAGTTGGCGATGGCGGGGGGCTGCAGGCCACGGTCGTCGACCCGGGAATTAGCCGCAAAGAGGTCTGCGAGCATATCCGCTTTCTCTTGGGCTTTGTGAGCCAGTGTTCCATCTGGGTAACGCAGCGGTGGCAGCGAGGGCTGACAAAAGTTAGATTGCACGGCTTTGGCCAGTTGCCAGAATCCACGGCTGCCCGTGGGATGGGAAGTGAGCTCCTGACCAAGCCGCGCGACGCGCTGGGCATCCGCTCTCTTAAAGGCCCTCTTACTCGACTTTGTGGCCCGGTTGTACGCTGCTTTGAGGTGGCCCACGTTTGGGTCGCGCACAGCCCGGGCCCTGATCCAGGCGCGATATGCCGACTGTTTTTGTCGAACAGCTTTGGCACAATCTCGCCCGAACCAGGGACGGGCTCTGCGGATACTGGCGACATCAGTGAAAGGGATGTAATAATCCATCCCTAAACTGATCTCGCCAGCAATAGCAGAAGCACTATCCGAAGGAGCCTTTCCTACAAAGCAGCGCTGGCTCCAGGGGACGGACGCATAATAATCGCGTAGACCGTCCCAATCCGCTGACGAGTAGTGCCATAGTCGTCGTGACGTTTGTACAAGACGTGCAGGAGGTGACACCTTCATGCCAGCGTGAACAACACAGTGGTCGGAACTACCCAGTGGGGCTCCTACCGAAACACTGTACTGGGCTGGGCGACTCGTCAGCAGTAGATCCAGCAGAGCGGGCGCGTGATCTGACATGTCTGGTATCCGGGTGATCCCGCATACCATCTGGGTCAGACCGTGGGAGAGAGCGAACGCATGGGCGGCTCTACCCGCATGATCAGTCTTGAGGGACCCCAGCCATTCAATGTGATGGCCATTGAAGTCCCCCAGAAATACTAGGTCAGCGTTCGGGAACCGCACCTGCGCTTCATCAGCCGTCTCGCTGAGGTACTGGAAGAGCTTTGTTGTCTCAGAATCCCCTGTGTGGGATCGGTAGACGCACACGTAGATCTGGCTCATAGAGCCATGGTCTACGTGCAGCCAAAGGACGGAATTGGAGGGGTTCTCTAGGCAGCGCAACCGGCGGCAGCAAACATCCGCCCTAACGAACACGCACACCCCGGCTTTGTCTCGAAATTGTTCCTCGATGACATAGCCGGGGTAACACAGGTAAGACGTGTCGTCAGGGCGGCGTATTTGTGTCTCCGTGAGGAACATCACAGCGGGCCGTGCTGTCTCAAGGTGGTGGTGGACGGTATCGAGGTTCGCATGGAGTCCACGGACGTTAGTGAACTCCACCTCGAAATGTGAAGTTGTGGGGTTTCCTAGGGCCGCTGTGTAACGTTTATTTCTTTTTTGTTGCACTGCCATTGTAGATTTTGAAGAAGAAGCGTGAAGACAGGGCGACATTTGGTGCAGCAGTAAGTGACAAAGCGCAGGGGCTAGCTTTGTCTAGAACCGTGTGGTTAGGTCGGAGCCGACTCGCCGGACGGAAGGGCTCCCAAACCCCCCTGATGCAAGGCCGCCGCTACCCCACACCGGTTACCACCCGGAGCGGCGATCCCACATCAGGATTATGCGCAACATGTGGGGCAGCCTCCTGGGGTGGTTGGCCCCAGGCGGGCCCCATGACTGTGTTGCGGGCGGCCGCGGCAACGCCGTTGCTAAGGGTCTCCCTGGCCGGCGAATCGACCCACACCACCCACACTAGACTCCGTTTCGCCCCCACTGGTCCCATGCCTGCTGCACCATACATCGCCCCGGGCCCGGCGGTGCAGCTGTTGAACCCCTAACGCAACCCAGCCTGGGCTGGGTTACTTGGGGGGCTTTAGCACAGCTGCACGGTGGTACCCCCCAGGACCAACACTGTTGTACCACCTGGTACCCACGTAGGGGCCGAAGCCACTCCATAGGTACCGTAAATTAACGAGCCTCGTCCGTTTATCAGCAGGTGCGCCACTAGCAGTGAGGTTGCTGGGGCCCTATAGATGTTGGTAGAGCCCCTTTGCACCCAAAAAAAGTGTTGTGTACACTATGGAATACGCAAAATATCGATAAAAAATTGAGTGTTATTTCTAAGTAATACAATAAAATCTCACTAATCCGTTATACTTTTCGCTTACCTTGCACTGGCATTAGTTAAAAAAACCGACCAAGTGCGTGGGTCACGCAAAGAATAGGGTTCCGTAGTCATGTTATTAGCCCATAACTCCTGAACTAACAAAGTTATCTGATCTGTTATAGTTTTTCTTGAAGGTTTAAATTACGAGTACATAGAATCATGATTTTTTAAGACTGAGCCAACCGTTTAGCTTTTAGATTAAACTTTGCTTAAGGAAGCTTTGTTTTAACGAAAATATGGGCTTTAAAGTTGAATGTCTCGAAAACGGATTCTTAAACCAAAAATTTGTCATCTCAACTTCTAAATATTTTTAAAAGACCTATCTATTTATACATCATTTTCAATTTGTGTAGGAGAGGCAACTCAAAAAAATTTTTTTTCATTATTTTATCGTAGACCGGTGACCAAGCCGTTATAAATACCTACACATATTTATGCAAAGTTTCATTTTTCTAGCTTTAACCGTTTAGGAGGAAAGCCGAGAATGAAACATACGGACGAACGGTCATGACAAAACTATGTTTCTTTAAGTTAGTTCAGCATGTAAGATATTATATGATATTCATAATCATGAAACAGTTCAGCTTATATAGCAGATTTCCACGAATTCCTACTGAAAGTGTTCCAGTTCCATTTTTGATTGACTCATGACTTTTTGATTGACGCTCCAGCCCATAATAGCCGTATAGTAAAAGAGATTTTGATTCAGCAGTTTGGCGACAATTTTATTGCAACGCATGGTCCCGTGCCTTGGCCAGCGAGATCCCCGGATCTTACCCCCTTAGATTATTTTCTCTGGGGGTATGTTAAAAACGAAATTTACAAAGACACGTATGATACGGTAACCTATTGAAATCTCCAATTTCTGTTACCCGAATCTTAAAACCCCGAAAACTGTTGATAGAACTTTTAAAAGACAGATGTAATGAATAACAACTTTTTAAAATTCCCTTTTTAATTTCTCAGATGAATCAATTTCCAGGTGCACTAAAATCAAATTTTCAAAAAGTTTTTTTTTGTTTCCCATTTTCTCATAATCCAGATATCATACCATACCATCATATCATCATCATACCATACCAGATTCTCAGAATACCTTTTTTTGTTTCCTATCGTACCATTTTCCAAATAAACTATTGCCAGATTTTCATAATCTTTTTATTTGGTTCCCATACAATCGTGTTCCAGCTAAACTGCTAACAATTTCCAGAATTACTACTAAACTACCCTTTTTTTTTTTAATCCGCGGCTTGTGGCTGCGGCCGCACCTACGTCCATTGCCGAGTGCCTCCGGTAGACACTGAAAGAATTCCCAGTGGCACCCGGCGGACCTTGGCCACTAGGGTGGCCACTGCGTGGTGGTCGGGTGTTACCCCGCATCCTTAGGGTCGGGTTTTATCCCGCGTCGGTGAGTGAGTGAAGGTGTGCATGGGGTGAAGCCCCACATCACGCAGCACTTCTAGCCTGCTTCTGTAAGGACGGTGGGTTGCTAATCCATTGTCCTCAGGCCCCGATCATGGAGGTCGATGGTCCTGGGCGTAGTCACGTATGCGGCGCCCTCGCCGCAGACTTCGGAACTCAGCGGGGAGGATACGCTCCCTCGCCCTTCCGGTACTAAACTACCCTACACTATTAACAAAATTTAATAAGCCTCAATTATTTTGTAGGTCTAAATTATTTATCTATCTAAACCTCTATATAGTTTTCGTCGAACCATTTGCTATATCTTTACTATCTCCTGAAAATAAAAATTGCCAGTCAGTAAATTTATTGTTTTATTTGCCTATTACAGATAGGTTTAAGTGTCAAATTCGACTCACTAGGTTAGGTTAGGTTAGAACTGCTACCACCTACGCACGAGCCGAGCGAGCGAAGCGAGCGGTGCCGCGGCAGCGGCCGGCGAGTGCCAGAAACGACTTGCATTAATAGAAAAAAGAGATTTGTCCCAGGTGAAAGTGACAACTGTGTAATATGACATCTTCTAATATCTAATATATAAAATTCTCGTGTCACAGTTTTCGTTGCCATACTCCTCCGAAACGGCTTGACCGATTCTCATGAAATTTTGTGTGCATATTGGGTAGGTCTGAGAATCGGACAACATCTATTTTTCATCCCCCTAAATGTTAAGGGTAGTCCACCCCTAAAGCAAAACAACGTTTGCCGGGTCAGCTAGTTTTCATATAAAAAAATCTTGATTTTAAAAATCTGGATATTTCAAAAATTTGTGTTTTAAAAAATTGGGCTTTCGTGCATATGGATTACGGTCATCTAGAATTTGTGCATTTAGATTTCGTGTGTCTGGAACTCATTCGTCTGGATTCTAAAACGTCGTACAAATGAATAAATGGGCAAATGAAATTCGGAGTTGTGATTATATGGCAAACCAAACTTCGGAATATTTAAAAACGGGATTATGAAAAAAATTCCAAACGTTTTCTGGATTATGATATTCGGAATATTAAAATTCGGGATTAAGATAGGTAACCGTATGATACAGTTGTTTAGGTAGGTACTTGAAACGTTATTTGGAGAATATTCTAAACGGAATCAATAACATTGTAATATTGAATGCAGTACGATCCTTGAGGTTTCGAATCCAGCTATGTATTGAGAACAATGGTCTACATTTTGAACAATTAATCGGTTAACGTAAGAAAAATAAAATGTATTTTGTTAAAGATGAGCTCTTTCCTTTAGTTTGCCGTATGTCATTACCTCCCAGAATAAGATCCTAAATAGCAACACTCTCGTATGGTGTAATAATACCTATAGGATGTATTTTTTTTAAATAAATGGGTTCGATTCCCAGCTAGGATTATTGGTTTTTCAAAAATCTAATGATGAGGTTTTAAGTTTCATCAAAATCTCGGGCTCGTGACTCCTTTGAGCATTTTTTGCTATTCCTTATAGTTTCGTATTTGGCCATCCATACCCTTTTCAAAAATTCACCACCTGTGTATATATATATATATATATATATATATATATATATATATATATATATTTACAGGATGTCCCAGAAGTCGACGTCAAGCCGAAATCGGGTAACAGGCTAGGTCATAACAGTTCTCAGAAAAATATAAAAAAATCTAGGTGTTGTATTTTAAAAATTATAGACGTTCAAAAACAGTAGAGATAATCTACGCCTTGTGTATGTTTTTTCATTCCTGTTGCTACAGATATGTAAAAATAGCGGGCTTAGTTTATGAGGCCTAGGTCCGTATTGCTAATGTGTATTAAGAAAATGTTCACGCCGGCAAAGTTGCGCTAGATAAAAAAGACACAATTATTAATAGGTATTAAAGTGAATGATACTAGGTCGCCGCAGTCGCGAAACGTACCGTTACGCTGCAGCATATATTTGAGCGAAGCGAGTTTTGATTCAAAGCGATATAACTCTGTCAAAGTATTTTTTGTCATTACGCTATGGGAATTTTTACCATCAATTAAATTATTTTTATTTGATCGAAATTCAAAATTCTGGCTTCGTAAGAACCTGGGTAATTCTGTAAGCTTTTGATGAGTGCAAGAAAATCCGAAATCGGCCGAGTATTCGCCGAGAAACAGTTTAACACAATTTAACATAAATCGTAATTTCAGTCACCCGTTGAGAGCTCTTAAAAATAACATTATGGGTATTTACGTTATTCTCAGATCAGAAAAAATTCTTTAACTAGCTTTGTAGGTAGGTACTAATAACCTTTCTTGAGAACCACTTCATCCATTGATGAAAACCGCATAAAAGTCCGTTGCGTAGTTTTAAAGATCTATGCATAGGCATAGGTATATACGGCAAGAAGCGACTTGTTTTATACTATGTTAAGATTACAATAATGATTATATTGAACCTCTTTGCATTTGTAATTTTTTATCGATATCGTACATCGTGTTGTCATGGCGACATCGAAGTAATTGTCAGGATTCCTGTTAGCATGGCATCGGATGAGTTTGTCGATAACCATTGATATTGCAGAAAATTCCGAACGACTCAACACATTTTTTGAAATTTCCTGCGATATTATTGGATAACGACAAACTCTTCCGAGCGCCATAGTAAGGGAGAGTGACAACACTCATGTCAGTCGTTCGATCGATCAGCGGACTTTAGACACCATGTTGATAGAAACATCCAAATATAATACTGTGATTATTGCAAATAAATAGGTTTAAAAAGAAATTAATAATATAATTTGATTAAATATTATTTAGAAAATAAAGGTAAAAACATCTTGTTAACTTGATGTAGCAGATCGCTTTTACAGCAAAAAAACTGAACATTTTAGTGTAATGTCATATCAGCCGCGTAACTAGATTTAGTCTAGTGAGTGGTCAAGAGCCAAATTGTTTTTTGTTTCTAACTTATGCACCAGTGGTCATAAGCATGTGGCAGCGGGGAACGCTGATGAAGGCGGCGGTGTGTCGAACCCCCTTGAACACACAAAAAAATTCATCAACATCGGTCCAGCCGTTTAGGAGGAGTTCACAGTAACATACACACGTACAGTAGAATTATATGGACATGATGGGAAAAAATGCACACCCGCAGTCCTAACTTTAGGATGGCGGGTGTACATATTGTACTATATATCTTTTTATCAAAAGAAGTACACAGGATTTGATAAACGGTACACTGCAGGTACCTACCATCTTTGTGTACAGGAGCAGTTAAATTCTGTGATGTACACCCATGGACCTAAATCGTTATTCATCGATTCATCGTTACGATCCATCGCTTTAGACCGATCGAAACGACGGATCTGTAATGTATGTTACGATCGTTAACGATATACTTGATCGCAGACGACATCGGAGATCGCAACAAAACCCATGCAATCATGAATATCGTAACGATGAATCCCTTTATTCCCATTTACCACCCCCGAACTTACCACCGGGGTGGTGGATGGCACTAATAAGTGTCGTTTACCACCCCGGTGGTGAATGACACATAATTAGTTTCATCCACCCCCTCCATATTTATAGTACAGGGGTCTATTCTCATATCGTATTGGACGTTATCAATAGAAATTGATATTAAAACATCTTTCACTGGAAAACATAAGTTTGATGGCAAATAACTTTGGACATCTTTTATTTTGTGCTGAAATAGTGCGAATTAGTGCCCAAAGGAAAAAAATAGTGCTCTTATACTTAAGAAATTACAGCCATAGTTCGATGAGTATGCTGGACGAAGGTTTCGCCCAGCATACTCACCTCCGTCTGTGGAATCTGTGTACGCTTCAACCATAATTCATACTTCAAAAAGTTGTGCCCAAATAGTGCCAAATGGTGCCCAAAAAGAAAAAACGGTGCTCTAATAACTCCGCGGAGTTATAGGCTTCGTTCAGTGAGTATTCTGGGCGTAGAACCTACGCCCAGCATACTCACTTCACTACGCGAATACCGAACGAGCTATAGGTACAATTTACGGCTTGAAATAGTGCCCAATATCAGTCCAATTTTCGCTTGACTTTTGACCTAGAAAACCATTAAATTTAATTGTAAACTTTTACATAACATTAGATTTAGTACAGTCGAGTTCAAAACTTTCTAATAACTTACATTTTGTATAACATTTTTTAACCTCCGACGCAAAAACAATGGAAATTTGACGTGTCTGTGTTTATGTGTGTGTGTCTGTGGCATCATAGCTCCCGAACGGATGCGATTTGGATTTTGTTTTTTTTTTAAGGTGAATTAGTCGGCAGTGTTCTTAGCTATGTGTGATGAAAATCGGTTCAGTCGTTTAATAGATACGGGGAGATAAGGTGGAAATAAAACAACAATTTGCCGATGGATAAATGCATGAAACGCACAAAGCGTTATTTTGTTCTAGAGCGGTATGCAGCAATAGTTATTTTATATTATCTCCGAAACTACATGACCAATTATTGTTATACTGTAAAGGGCAAATTAATAGTATCTCTGTGATATTCTTGTGATCATAAAATAACTTATTTTGATAAGCATTAATATGTTGTAAAATGTAGTTATTTAAATAGCTATTCAAAAATTAACATGCTGAAAAATACTTTATTAAAACATAAAAGCATATTTATCTTCTAAAATATAAAAGAAAGAGATATGGTACTTATAGCCCAGCTGCTGCCAGCCCAGCAAATTATCTCGGATCGGCGCAGTATGCCTTAGGATCAGCTTTTGCTGGTGATTTTTAAACACATTGTGATTATTATAAACTGTTTGCCTAATTTATAGTTATTTGTAAGTTAGTTATTGTGATTATAACATTGTAGCAGTAAATTTACAAAACTAGATAAGTAAGTGTTATTTTTGAGAAAGTTTTACTAATATTTGGAATGCTATTTTTTATATACCTATTTGAAACGACTATTTTTTCTATTTAAAATTTATTTTATTAGATTGTTGTACTAATGTTAGTCTTATTTTCAATGGTAGGTATAACAATATAAATAATATATTTGAAGATAATGACTGTTAACAAAAGCTGTGAAATAGTTTTAATTGCCGTGAAGTCTGATTACTTTAGCCCTAGGGGGTAACTTTAAATAGTGCTGGGTAGCCAAAGGTTAGTATTTGTAAATAACACTACCTTTTTAGGAATAACAATATATTCTAAATTACAATGGGGTGACCATATCACCATTTTAGCTAATAAGCTTAGCTCTGCTGCATATGCTGTGAGATGGATTAGGCAGTTGACAGATGTAGCTACTGCTAGGCTAGTTTACTTTGGTTACTTCCATAGCTTGATGTCCTATGGAATACTACTTTGGGGAAATGCGGCAGATATAGAAACAATTTTTATATTACATAAGAGGGCAGTCCGTGCCATTTATTGTATAGGTAAGAGAGATTCTCTTAGGGAGCGATTTAAAGATATTAATATTTTAACTGTAGCTTCCCAATATATATTTGATAACTACTGTATGTCAGGAAAAATATATCTAGCTATACTAAAGTAAGTGACGTTACAGACTGAAATCTACGTAATAAAAATAAACTACTCCCTCCGTGTTATCGGCTTAGCAAGGTTACTCATTCTTTCAAGGGGGAAGGTATACGCTTTTATAATAAATTGCCTGAATAGGTCCTTTGTATGTCCGACAATAAATTTAAAACCTTTATAAAGACCACTTTATGTCAAAAAGCCTTAACGATAAAAGTGTCTGGCTTGAGCATGGTGCAACTGCCTCCTAAAATGCCGTAATTGTAGCATCTTCTGTACTTTGGTGACTATATACTTATATTTTTTTTGTGCATTATACACGCCCTTTTTTACTTTGACACGGGGCCAATGTACATTCGTCCACATTTAGTCTTAAGAAAATGTATAAATGAGTTAATTATTGAAAAAGAGTGACCGAGAGTTTTATTGCCAGGTTCTTACGTTTGTAAGAGCCATTTAGTGACCTATACAAATAAATAAATCATTTCATTTCATTAGTAATAAATAATGTAAGTAATTAAAAATGTTTTTTGTTGTTAAACCTTTTATTAATCGAACTATTGGATCTTGTAAATATAAAAAATTATACCCTAAAAAAAACTGTATAATATATTTCCTTTTTACAAATTGTCAAGATCTCAAATAGGTACCTACCTATTTTATTAATTTTATTCGCTTATTTGCCACCGTTCACCTGCTGAGACCACCTGGGTGGACCGTGGAAAGTTTTTTTTTACAGCGGGCCACCTGTGACCACCTGGGTGTTACGTGGGAAATATAAAATTTCCACCGTCCACCTCAAATGTACCAGGAATACATAACAACATAAGAGCCTTCAAGATTTTAAATTCTTTTAAATTCAGTGAAAACCGATTGAATGTTTGAACTCATTATTCCGAAAAAGTACCTGGCGATCATAACAGAATAGGAGGTTCTCATTTAATGCTGGCTGGATTACAATTTTTTAATTGCATTTAAGACTTTTTGTACAGTTAATTAATTAAAATAGTTATATTTTTTTAATATACACGAATATTTTATGACTACCAGAAAAATTTCAGGGGCTCATCTGGAACGTATGTATTTCAATATATATGGAATAATACTAATACCCAACCATACAAAAAAACAAAGTTATTAACGTTTTTAAAAAACTCAAAATACGTGCGTCACGCATGGACACCACCATTTTATTTTACGCACGATTTTTGATAGTAAATAGGTACCTATCATCTACAATGTAACTTCAACATGCCGAGCCGAGTTTTAGCGTAATTTCGCAATGAAATCAAAGCACCTGAAGTAGTTATGGGAAGCGGGTACTTGTAGTAAGTAAGTAATACGCGGCACTTCCTGACTACAACCTTTATTGATAGAAGGCGAAGGAATATACAGCGTAAAGTTAAGCGAAGGCGTTAACACTAAGATTTTAGGCAAACTATAATAAGCGCTTAATATTGTACGATATCTATAGCGGGGCGCGTCAGCTGTTCGAACAAGAATGCTAAGACCGAGCGACGTGCGCTCCGCGTGGAGTTGGGTTACGGACTGAATTGAATAGCGGTGCGCCGCCGCGCGCGCCGGTACTCCGGCCGGTTTCGTTGAACAACTGGCGCGCATTTATTATTTTTTTATTTTATTTATGTCTAGGTATTTTCAGTTTTAGATTTATTTATACATAGGTAACTATCATTAGGTATTTATATGTATGTAATTTATAATTAAATGTATTGTAGTAACTTGTGATTCCACTACACACCTATACCTAATTACTAAAATTTATTTTATGATTCCATATCCCCCCATATCCGCAATTACTATAGTAAGGTATTAAATGGTTAAGTACCTAGGTAAAGACGTCAAATTACCTACCTATCTAGCAGATAAATCGTGATAGGTAGGTACCTAGGTACTGTTTCATTAACAAATTTTAAATTTAAATAGTTACCTAATCAGCTGGCAGGTACTAAAGAACTTGGAATAGTAAATTGGCTTAATGATTAATTTATGTATTTAATACGTGAAAGACTTACCACTACAAGTACCTACTTTAGTTGTTGCTCGAAATGAAATCCGTCATTTTGGATGCATAAGCGAGCCCATTTTAATAAGTTCGATTTCAAACTGAGGAGAATGTCTCTTTGTTGCCGGATTTCATCGAAGGCGTCAATTATCCTTTGTCGGAGGTCCTCACGGGTGTTGGGTTCACTGACATACACTCTACGTTTCACTTCACTCCACATGAAAAAGTCCATTGGCGTCAGATCCGGGGACCGAGGGGGCCACGCGACCGGAGCACCCCGTCCAATCCACCTGCCTTCAAATTGCGTATTGAGGTAGTCTCTTACCATCCTTTAGGACTCCGGCCCAAACGTTCACACTAAATCTATGTTGAAATGAATGTTGTCGCGCCAACTTGGCATTCCTGATTGACCACCAATGTTCGTTATGTTGGTTGAAAACCCCTATTCTTATAAAACAAAATTCATCACTGTAAACTAATAGACGTTGGTAGACACTTAACATTGTGGAATAATTTGGCTGCGTAATGAGTAATGCGTATTCGCGATTGGTAAATTGCTACGTCATCTCGATAGAATTAGTTGGGATTGATCGAAAGGGAGGGAGGAAGCGTGCGCGCATCAAGATGTCATAACCGGAACTGAATGTATGATTGAAATAATTTGGCATGCAAAGGGCGCGTGAACACGGTGCGGTTGCGGTACGTGGTGAGGCGGGGTGCACGCGCCGGCCGCCGCGCGCCTAATGAATGAAAGAAAATCTATAGTAAATTATTTTACGTAGTGAACAAATATGCGGTGGTTTTAGGGACAAAAATGACATAACTACTTTATTCTTTTTTTATAGCATGGATGGGTTTAGTATCGAATACCTATCACATCCCTGAATTTTTTCTGGTATTCATAAAATATTCGTGTATACATGAGAAAGTAAAAAAAACATAAACAAAAATAGTCTTATTCTAGGCGTACACTAATATTTTAAATCGTTACATTACAATTTTTTATTGAACTATACAATTTTAAACTACTTTACTTTTAATGTTAAACAAAACAAAAAATAAAATTAAAAAAAACACGTTTTTATAGAGAATCCAACTAAAAAGTAGAATGATGAGTAGTAGTAAAATTGATTAAAAAATCATTCAAAGTAGAGTTTTTTATTGAGTGTGTACAGATGAAAATGATTGTCCATTATAAAAGACACAAACCTCAAATGTACCAGGAATATATTACAAATAGACTACTGCAATAGACTATTAGTGCCCAGACATTTTTTTGGGAAATATTTCACCCTACAAGCAATGAAGTAATACGAGTAGATTTCATTTACGCTTACAATTTCATTTATTTATAGAAAAAAAAATTTATAAAAAATAAAATAAATTAAATTAGCATTTAAGAGCGTGTACGCCTACAGCGCGATGTTAAGTTTAGGTAATTCAAACCCACACAGAAGAAGCGCGACACGAGTGTAGCTGTGTGTGAAGCGCTGGCGTGCTATAATCAAACTAATATATCTTGATCCGTTCAAGTGAACACTATAGTTCCAGTGTAGTTAGTTTGAAAAAAAAAATCATAAATTTATTCAATTAAAACTTAGTATTTTATTTTACGGGTACCTGCCGTTTTGCCGAAAAGATTTTGACAAAATTCCATTACCCAAACAAATATTAGCAACCTTTTTTTATACCATTGCAATATTTCGAATGATTTTAGTACGCATATTTTTATTTGGTCAAATTTTTACTTGGCAAAATATTACCTACCTAAGTGTAATGTCATTAGGGCATTTGGTCTTCAAATGATTTATTACAGTAAACAATCTTCAGACAATAAACTTATGGTGAAATGATTTGTTAAGACAAAAAATATGGGAAGTAAACAAAATGAGTAGATTAGGTTAGGTTAAAACTGTGACCTCCTGAACGTGTGACGCCAGAAACAACTTGCATTAATATAAAAAAAGATTGTTTTTAGTAGGTTACCCGGAACTGAACTATTTTCGATTAGGTTAATTTTTTCTTTAACACATTTTTGTCCTTGAAGCATATGACTGAATAGGAAAGGGAGAATTGAAAACTGACTATACTAAATATTTGGCTTTTTTGATATTGCGTAAAAACTGTTATTCCAACTGAAATATTTGATTAAATAAAAAATTTTAAAAGTTTTAGTTGATAAACAAGTTATAGTTTAAAAGTTAATTTCCAAAACCATAGGTTTGCGTTAAAAGATTTTGTGAATAGATTTTTTGCTAAGTAATAATTTGGCAAATGAAATTATGCGAATTTTTTTTTAGGAAGTGAACATTTGCCAATTCCTTTCGGTCAAACAAGGGAGTGGAATTTAGTGTAGCGAGAAATGAAACAAAAGAAAAGAAGGAAATAACATCTTTATAAATTCAATTAATATGTCGTAGTTCTCAGCGGCATCGACCTGAACTTTCGTGGGTCTACCATTTTGCTCCTTCGTCATGACAATTTGCATGGTCATACTCAACTGTTCCCATTACTCCTTCATCACTTGAGTTTCTTTTACATTGCCTGTAGTGAAACCATAAACCAATAAGCACACAAACCTTGTTATTTTAAAGCAAGCGTTAGTATCATGCAGTAATTAAATAAAAAAATTATGAAAACGAAACAGTTTTAGGATAAAATAATATCAACGTTTTTAAATAAAATTGTATAGTATGTTAATCGTGTAAATCTATGGCATTGAAATACAATTGAAATTGCCATGGTTAACGGGCCTTTCTGAAATATAACCTGGCTCAAGTAGACTAATAGTAAAAAGTACCACTAAAGACTACAAGCTAAGTCACTTATTAGTACGAGTATATGTACAATTATACTGTGTATGAATATTAGTTCATACAAGGCTCGACAGATGGCGTTGCTTAAATCCTACATCGCACTATCATTGTGTTCGCGATATTATAAGATGTGTCACATTGTTTGTTTGTGTACGGCATGAATCCAATGGGGTACGCAATATAACCTTGGAATATATCCTTGTGTTTTTTTTGGTGTGTATCCCCTCTCCCGACGGACCTGGAGGAATTCTGTTCATGGTCCTTCTGAGTCGGATGTTGAGGAAACTTTTTTGGTAGTCTTCCGTAGTGTGGTGAAGAATACCACCCGCGCTGTTAGGACTGAGTAGTGGCTTGCTGCTCAGAGAAAAACCCCCACGGGGTGAGGTTCGCCGGTCCGCAAAGTGTTTGCGTGTGACCTTGGCGGCATCGCCCGTGTTTTTGAAGTGCAGACGCCGGCAGTGTAAACTGCAGGCAACAGCGACCGGGAGGAAAAGTAATACGACGGCTGAATCTCATCAGTAGTACGACGACGAGGCTGGTGGGCGTCTACGTTAAGACGCTGTGGCAATTAAGTGAAGTATAGTGTGTGGCAGTGAAAACGTGAGTACATTTTACGTCATTCCTTGGTTGTGATAACATTGTGCAGAAAACTGAACCTTAAAATCATTAGAAGAATAACTTGTAATTGCAGTATCAAGATTGGACTTGTAAATTTTAGTGAAATTTAGAGAATAATGAACCTTGTGTCTAGTAATAAATTAACTTAGTCATTTAGTTATTAATCTTTAACTTGTGTTAGTTTTAAGTAAAAAGCTGTTGACACGGGCAACCTATGCCCGATTTCGGTCCGAATTGAAAGTGTTGAAACTTAGAAAAGTTTTGAATGGTTAGTTCAGACTTAGAAAAATTTTGAATAATGATTTTGGACTTAGAATAATATGGGACATCGGGACTTAAAAAATTTTGATTTGGGTTTTGTGTCGCATATTTACCGTCTATCTTTCTACGTATGATTAACTACTGAACATAAACATTGAATTATTTTTCAATTCTTGTTATCTTGTGTATGTATCTTGAGTTATTAGCTAAACGCAAAGTGTAAGTATAGAACTGGTGATTTATTATTTTAACTGTGTATATTATAGCTTATTTGTTAGCGTGTTGTAAAAATGGAATTTCTCATTAACGCACAGGAGGACGCTAAGTCCAAAATGTTGAAGGATAAAACAAACTTTAATAAGTCCCCTAAGGATAGAATAACAATTACCTATTTGGAAACACGTTTAGAGAATTTGGAAAGGAAGTGGAATACCTTTGCGAACACGCATTTTAGAATAGTCAGCGAATTTAAGAAAACAGAACTGAAAGAAACTGATTATTATAAGCTAAGTGTATATGACGAGGTAGAAGAATCGTACATTCAATACAAATGTGAGTTAAAAGAGAAGTTGATATTGTGTAAGGGTAATATGGATAAACCAGAATCAGTTAATTCTAGAGATGGGTCAAAATTAAAACTACCTCAAGTTAAGATCCCGGTATTCTCAGGTAGGTATACAGAATGGCAATCATTTAGGGACTTATTTATAGGATTGATTCACAATAATCAGAGTTTGGACGACGCTGAAAGATTGTACTATTTAAAAGGTCATTTGTCAGGGGAAGCACAGCAGTTGTTAAGTAATACTAACACAACCGCGGACAATTATAAAGGTAGTTGGGCTAAACTGGAGGCTATGTACAACAACAAAAGATTTATTGCTCATGGGGTTTTAACTAGATTATTGAATCAAAAGAATATCTCTGTTGAATCTGCCGTAGATATAAAAAAGATATTGTGTACCACAACTGATTGTTTGGAGTCCATTAAAAACTTAGGCATAGATGTTTCGTCATGGGACATAATTGTAATTCACCTTATAAGTGCCAAATTAGATCGGGAGACCAGGAAGGCTTGGGAGTTACATAGTGCATCCCTGCCTGGTGATGACTTACCATCGTTTAGCGATTTTACCGACTTTTTAACTGGACGTTTTCGTGGTCTTGAGAATCTAGGTACAAGAAATTTTGGTTCAAAGGGTTCTAGTTCTAAATCATTCCATATAGTCGAAAAGGACAATAAGGACATCACGTGTACTTATTGTTCAGATCCACATAAAATCACGCAATGTAAAAAGTTCACACATGAAAGTAATAACACTCGTCGTAGTTTCGTACAGGAAAAAGGACTTTGCTTCATTTGTTTGGGAAGTAGTCATTCAGCCAGATATTGCAAAAATAACCTCAAATGTCAGGTGTGTCGAAAGCGACACCACACTTTGCTCCACCCTAGTGGTGGTTCTGGGTCCGTTGGTGAAAGCTCTCGTGCAGACATCCAGAGTGAGTTGCCAGCATCTACTGACAAGGCGAACGATAGGTTAGTAGGTAGGGGCAAGGCCGCTGTAGAAGCGGAGGGGTCTAAGAACCCGGTTATTTCATGTCATTCGACAGGAAGCTGTATGGACACAGTCTTAATACCAACCGCTTTGGTAGAAGCGGAGTCGAAGCATGGAGTATATCGTGTAGTTCGTAGTTTAATAGACCAGGGATCTCAAGGATCATTTATAACGGAGGCAATGTCTCAGTATTTAGGGTTGAAGAAAATTTCAACGAACCATCTAGTAACAGGTGTAGGTGGAAATAAAACAATCATGTCCAAATCCACCGTGGTCATGAAGGTGCGTTCTAGAGTGAATCCAGATTTTGCGATGCAAGTCAATGCGTACGTCCTAAAATCCATCACGTCCCTTCTACCTGTTTGCAAGACAAGCAAGTTTGAATGGGAGCATTTGGACAATAGTGACTTGGCAGATCCTGATTATTGCAGGCCCAATAAAATTGATATTTTATTGGGTGCTGACGTATACAGCCAAATCATCTGTGACGGTGTCAAGAAATGTGGATCACTTGTGGCACAACACACAACCCTCGGTTGGATAGTTTCGGGTGTTACTAGACGCGAAGAATCATCAAACACTAATACTTATTCGGGCATTACAGTCATGCACACAAGTATAAGCGACGATGACGAGCTCTTGCGTAAGTTTTGGGAGTTGGAAGCTGAGCCCACTTTAAGTAAGCGAATGCTGACCCCAGAAGAAATACAATGTGAAACGCTGTTTGCAGCTACTACCACACGTGATAACAACGGTCGCTACATTGTGAGACTTCCCTTTCGCGATGGTGTGCGCCCTACTATGGAGGACTCTAGATCAATAGCAGAAAAAAGATTCAAGAATCTAGAGTTCAAATTGTCGAGAAATCCTAAGTTAGGGACTGAATACACTAGAGTTCTTCATGAATATATAGATTTAAATCACATGGTACCGGTGGCTCAATCAGACCAAGGTAATGGAGTATATCTGTGTCACCACGCCGTCGTTCGTGAGGATAAGCAGACATCCAAGGTTCGCATAGTCTTCGATGCGTCCTGTAAAGGAAGGAGTGGTATGTCGTTAAACGACAACCTTATGGTCGGGCCATCTCTGCAAGACGACCTTCGTCATATAGTAATGGGGTGGCGACAGTATCCGATTTGCATTAGTGCCGACATTGTAAAAATGTATCGGCAGGTTCTAGTTCATAGAGATGACTCCGTATATCAGCGTATCTTGTGGCGAGATAATCCTGGGAATAAAATAGAGGAATATGAGCTAATTACCGTCACTTTTGGAACTGCTTCAGCACCATATTTAGCGGTGCGTTGTCTCCAACAGCTTGCTCAGGACGAGTGCGCCGACAACCTGGATACTCAAAAAATTATACTCAATAATTTTTACATGGATGACCTAATGGTGGGCGCTGAAAGTGTTGAAGCGGGGTTTACTATTTACCAAAACCTAACTAAGATTCTAGCTAAAGGAGGATTTGAATTACAAAAGTGGGTTAGTAATAATAAGACGTTGTTAGAGAAGATCAGGGAAAAGGAAAGTACTAAGGATAAAGGCATAGACATAAGGGTTGATAATACTAGTAACACAAAAATATTAGGACTTACCTGGAACCCACAAGGTGACGTCTTCCGGTACTCAGTAGAACTCCCTCACTTACAACAACCCATAACCAAACGTAAAATTATTTCAGATATCTCACGGCTTTTTGATCCATTAGGTTGGTTGGCGCCTGGAATAATTTCAGCTAAAATAATCATTCAAAGGCTATGGCTAGCAGGCATCGGGTGGGACCAAGAGGTTCCTACTACATTGTTAAATGAATGGTTAACTTACCGTAAGGCTTTACCGTTATTGGTAAATATAAAGATCCCGCGTTGGCATTACACCAGTTCCAGTAATCGTCGCGTTGAGCTCCATGGGTTCTCCGACGCCTCAAAAATGGCTTACGCTGCCGTCATATATTTGAGGGTAATTGACATGGACGGCAGTATTAGAGTAGCTCTGATTACTTCGAAGACTAAGGTGGCACCTATAAAGCAGGTGTCGATCCCACGATTAGAATTGTGTGGTGCAGTCCTTGTGGCGAAACTTATCGTGGAGGTCGCTAAAGTTCTCGATATCGAACAAGGTAATCTACATGCTTGGACAGATTCCGAAGTAGTTCTCGCCTGGCTTAATTGTCATCCTAGTCGATGGAAGACTTTCGTCGCAAACCGGGTTTCTGAAATATTGAACACCTTAGACACCAAACACTGGTCACATGTCGCGACAAAGCAGAACCCAGCTGATTGCGCTTCTCGGGGTGTAGCCCCAGGACAACTTCATAGTACTTCCATTTGGTTTGAAGGGCCAGAGTTTTTAAGACAGCCTGTCATTAACTATGGCAAACCCAAACACTTGGCAACCAAATTAGAGGAAATTAAGGTTTACACAAACGTCACTGCAGTTCCGTTTTGGTGTAAGTATTCGACTCTCCAGAGATTGGTCAGAGTGATTGCCTATTGTAGGAGATTTTTAAACCTCCGGAGAGACGTGGCAAATAGACATTGTCCTAATTACTTGACAGGTATCGAACTAGATGAGGCAATGACTACTTGTATTAAGATATGCCAGAGAGAGAAATTCTCGAAGGAGATCAAAGAGCTTAGCGTCGGCGGTTGTTTGGATTCCAAAAATAAACCATATAAATCCTTGAATCTGTTTTTAGACTTGAAGGGTGTAATTCGTGTGGGTGGTAGATTAGATTTGTCTAATGTCGATTATAGTCAAAAACATCCTATCATTATACCCAAGGATTCATTTTTGACGCATCTTCTCATTCAAGACGCCCATAAAAAGGTGTTACATGGCGGACCTCAAGCAATGATCACATATTTAAGATCAAACTACTGGATTGTAGGTGTCAAGGTTTTGGTTAAAGCTTATTGTCGAAAGTGCGTCACTTGTCTCCGATACTCCAATCAAACACGAAGCCAATTAATGGGACAACTACCCGCTTCTCGGGTCACTCCGGATAAGCCATTTCTTCGAACGGGTGTGGATTATGCTGGACCCATTAATGTAAGGGTTTCAAAGGGTCGTGGCAACAAATCCTACAAGGGGTATATTGCTTTATTTATTTGCATGGCCACTCGAGCCGTCCACTTGGAAGTAGTTAGCGACTTGACTTCCGCTGGTTTTATAGCTGCGTTTAAGAGATTTGTGGCAAGACGTGGACGCTGCGCTGAGCTGCACAGTGATAATGGTTCAAATTTTGTAGGAGCAGCTCGTGAGCTCCAGGAACTTTTCAATCACGAAAGGTCAACCTTTTTGACAGAGTTGGCTGAATACCTTGGCAACAATGGTGTTCAGTGGCAATTTATACCCCCCCATTCCCCAAATTTCGGAGGATTATGGGAATCGGGAATACGAGCCACAAAGCATCGATTACGAAGAGTTATTGGTAACTCGACTTTGACTTACGAGGAACTGGCAACGGTTCTGGCTCAGATTGAGGCGTGTCTGAATTCACGACCGCTTTCGTACTTCGAGGATCAGAACGAGCCCACTGTACTTACTCCTGGTCATTTTTTGATTGGGGAACCCGTCGTGTTAGTGCCGGACAGGAATTATGAAGACTCGAATGTTGGTAGCCTTAGACGGTGGCAATTCACTCAGCGGATGGTTCAGGATTTTTGGCGACGTTGGTCTCAGGAATACTTAAACCAATTTCTGCAACGTCACAAGTGGGCACACCGCATCCCGGAACCCTCAGTAGGAGATGTAGTTTTGGTAAAGGAAGACGATTTGCCCCCGGGCAAGTGGTTGTTAGGATTAGTTGAGACAAAGCATCCTGGACCTGATGAAATTACTCGAGTAGTTACGCTTCGCGTAAAGAACACACTTATAAAGCGACCTGTTTCTAAGTTGTGTGTTCTTCCAGTCACTAAATAGCTGTGGTTAGTTTAAGATTAATTTAAGTAGGTAGTAAGTTTAAGATTTTATTTTCAATTTTGTTGTTAGAGTTAAGGGTCTTTGTTGTTCTTTCTTATTGTTTCATTTAATGTATACTGTTTAACTTGGGTTTTAATGTTAATTTGTAGTAGCAGCAATCTGTCGAGATTACCAGCCGTCAATGACAATTTGAAATGTGGGAATTTCCGTTTGATATTTATGGAATGGTTCAGCCTGGTCATGGTAGGCGGCGACTAAATGAAGGACATTCGTGAGCTTGTCCTTGGTGGGCGGTATGTACAATTATACTGTGTATGAATATTAGTTCATACAAGGCTCGACAGATGGCGTTGCTTAAATCCTACATCGCACTATCATTGTGTTCGCGATATTATAAGATGTGTCACATTGTTTGTTTGTGTACGGCATGAATCCAATGGGGTACGCAATATAACCTTGGAATATATCCTTGTGTTTTTTTTGGTGTGTATCCCCTCTCCCGACGGACCTGGAGGAATTCTGTTCAGTATATATGTTTTCATGCATCTCAAAGACATTTGCTCTTAGCGTTATTAGGATCCAGATAAAACACCATATTAATATAAGGATGCAAAAGTGTATATTTTAATTTGGCGAAGCCGAGGGTTGAAGCTAGTATAGCATATATATCATACATACCTTTTAGCTCTTGGCTTTTCCAAATTTCGTTTTCGTTTCTTCGCTAAAAATAACTTGGTTTTATTTCCCATTGCGGTTGAAATATAATTTGTTGTGACTAAAATTATTGTCTGCCATAAAAAAGTCATATAATATTTTACTTACCAAAGTACCAAGATTTGTCGATGACGCTATAAATGTCTGCTATCTTTATACGCACGGCAAAGGTCAACACAGGTCAATCAGAGCGCCGAGCGACACATCCTCACTCCAGAAAGCCACGCGGCGAACTGATTTGAATAGATTGACGCGCTACGTTTTATAATAGTTTTCAAAAATTTATAGAAAATTAATAGTAATAAATTTATTAAAAATTCAAATTAGGTATTTTAAAAAAGATATTGATCTTTTAAGTTGAACTATTATTATATTGAATTTAATAAGATTTATCGGTGAAAAAACCTTTTAAATTTCCTAATATTTCACATTGTTTGAAATTTTAATTTCTTGTAATAATATACCTAAATCATAAAATCTTTTCAACTATTTTCCTAAGGATCTTATCGATTGGTTAATATTTTTTGTTAATTAATTTTGTCAGTAGTTTCATATATTTGCAGCTTCGAAATTGATGCTGAAAGGGTAATTGAGAAAACCTCCGTTAGGTTATCTTAATAGAATGCACAAATACTGTATTAATCGCAATATTTTCTCTAACTATTGAGACTACAAAATTTCCTAAAGTTATTAGTAATTAACATTTTTGTAAGATAAGTAGTTCACGATATTAACAGGTTTGAAAAGTATTGTTTTTGAGTCAAATTACGCATAGACGGCGTACACGCTCTTAATCGACAATTTTTGATATGTGAGAATATACCACAATTATTCCCAATCACATAACCGCCCACAATTAGAATTTTTAATATTTATATCCAAAAACATGTGTGAATGACTGTACCTCATTTAACGTTAGTATGTAGAAGTTTACAATTAAATTTAATGGTTTTCTTGGTCAAAAGTCAAGCAAAAATTGGACTGATATTGGGCACTATTTCAAGCACTATTTTTTAAGCCGTAAATTGTACCTATAGCTCGTTCGGTATTCGCGTAGTGAAGTGAGTATGCTGGGCGTAGAACCTACGCCCAGCATACTCACTGAACGAAGCCTATAACTCCGCGGAGTTATTAGAGCACCGTTTTTTCTTTTTGGGCACCATTTGGCACTATTTGGGCACAACTTTTTGAAGTATGAATTATGGTTGAAGCGTACACAGATTCCACAGACGGAGGTGAGTATGCTGGGCGAAACCTTCGTCCAGCATACTCATCGAACTATGGCTGTAATTTCTTAAGTATAAGAGCACTATTTTTTTACTTTGGGCACTAATTAGCACTATTTCAGCACTATTTTTTGGCATTCATGAAATATCAGGATTCCATGGTGAGTATGCTGGACGACGGGACACTCTCGTTATCGAAGTTCGCAATGAGTAAAATGTATTGGATTGACTTAGTAACGTGGTGTCTTAGCGACGAATTATGTCAAGTCCTCCACATTTTATTCTTATCGAACTTCGTTATCGTTTTGGCATTGTTACTTTGACTACGGCCCTGATACTAGAAAATATTAAAAATCTTATTAAACTGTAGGTACTAAAAAATACTTACTTTAATTCTTAAAAGACCTCGACACTTATTATATCTTCTGCTAGAGCACAGAGCACTCCCATACCACGAGACCACTGGATTTGTATTGTTTTTTCATAATATATTGATATCCCGCACGTAACACCACTTTACCATTATTTCTATTAACATAAACAATCCTATTAGATGTTTGGGAACTTCCACTAGCCTGTGGTTCCGCCATATTGGTTTATAAATAAGGGTGAATTTGCGCGCGCGCACCACACGGTTTCGGTTTATTTATTGCAAATAAAATTATGACGTTAAACTTCTTTTTTGTAAATTTTTGAGCGCATGACAATTGATTGATTGATTTTGTAAACCAATTTTTAAAAACATTTGCATAGCTTCTAAGAACTTGTTTTTCTTTTCTTCTTACTACGTTGGTGTTATGTTTTACCAACTGTGTATAAAATAAGTAAGTATAATAATAATAATTACTAGTAATTATAAAACGTTCGTTGTATTTCTGAATTAGAATTAGTGATAAGAATACAAGTTCCATTTATTATTTTATTATTATTTATTCATGGAATATACATTTTTATTGCTCACTAGCTGTTTTCCGTGACTTCTTACGCGTGGAATTTCAATACTTTCAGCTCAACTTATGTAAACCTACGGGCGATATCTAAAAGTAGTCTAAATAACCCGCTATAACATTACCTTCCTACCGGTTAAAATCCCGCCTAAATCGGTTTAACCATTCCGGAGACGACCTTTACGCGGGCAAAGCCGAGGGGAAAAAGCTAAACGAAAAGTAGCACATTATATATGTTACCCGCTATAACTTGACCCCTCCATGGGACCTGGAAGCGAGAGCCCTTGCGTCATTGTTCCAATGGCGCAAGGAGGCGCTGGAGCGGGACCACAGGCCTGCGTCTCGAGAAATCGATGACCGGCGGTCCCAACTCCGCCAGGATCTCATGGAGTCATGGAGGGTGCGACTTGAGCAACCCAAGTGGGGTGCCACCATCATCGCGGCGGTGAGACCGATCATGGACGATTGGCTGCAGAGGCAGCATGGTGACCTCACGTATCGTGCGACGCAGATCGTTACCGGGCATGGATGCTTCGGTAGCTATCTGTTTCGCATCCATCGTGAGGTCACACCCCGGTGTCAACACTGCGAGGTTTCCGACGACGACACCGCACTCCACACGTTGGTGGAGTGCTCAGCGTGGGCGAGTCAGCGCCGGGACCTCGTAGTGGGTCTGGGCGTGGATACCCTCTCGCTGGAGACCATGCTTCAAGCCATGGTCTCCAGCGGGAGTAGGTGGAACGCGGCCGTGTCCTTCTGCGAGCAAGTCGTGCTCGCGAAGGAGGCGGCCGAGAGGGAGAGGGAGCGTGCCCTCCCCGCCGAGTTCCGTAGTCAGCGGCGAGGCCGCCGCAGACTCATCTACGCCCAAGACCATCGACCTCCATGATCGGGGCCTGAGGACGGCGGGATCGCCACCCGTCGTCCTTACAGAAGCAGGCTAGAAGGGTTGCGTGCTGCGGGGCCTTTGCCCCATAGCACGCAACCAGATTCACTCATTGACGCGGGATAAAACCCTACCCCAACGACGCGGGATTCTCATCCCGACCCAACCCCCCGCAGAGACCACAGAGGTGGTCAAAGTCCGCCGGGCGCCACTGGAAATACGTTCTGCTTGTAACCAGAGACGCCCGGCAACGGACGTTAAAGCGGCCGCGGCCTTGGTCGCGGAACTAAAAAAAAAAAAAAAAAAAAAAAAAAAAAAAAAAAAAAAAAACCCGCTATAACTTCAGCTATCTACTAGTAAAAGTTCCGTCAAAATCGGTCCAGGCGGATCCAGAGATTAGCTTGCCTGTTTGTAGGTACAGTTGTTGAGAAAGATAAAAAAAATTAAATTGCATATTTGTTATCGACATACTTCCATATTTATTAAGTAAAAAAATTAATTTTGATATTACAAACATAACCTTAAATTTTATATAATTATATGTATAGAAAAATGTTTTAATATCAATTTCTATTGATAACGTCCAATACGATATGAGAATAGACCCCTGTACTATAAATATGGAGGAGGTGGATGAAACTAATTGTGTCATTCATTCACCACCGGGGTGGTAAACGACACTTATTAGTGCCATCCACCACCCCGGTGGTAAGTTCGGGGGTGGTAAATGGGAATAAAGGGATGAGTCGATAGTGTATTGGCTCTTGCGATCAACGATTCGATTTTTGTTCCTTAATTTATTCATCTATACTTATAATAAATCTGTAGAAGTGAAAATTCTGTACATTGAAAATATCAAAAAAGTAAATGGCAGGGGGTGTTACTAGACCGACACCGAACCCAAAAATGAGATTAAAAAATATTTTGTCTGTCTGTCTGTCTGTTCAGGCATCACGCAGAAACTACCGGTTCGATTACGATGAAACTTGGTATAATTATTCTTTAATATCCTGGGCACCACACTGGGTACTTTTTATCCCGGAAAAGTATATACAATAAAAAACAAACTTCATTTTGCGGTTCAATCCAGATCTAGACCCGATTACTGTACCAACCGCAAATAATAAGTTTGTCGTAGGTTTTTTTTTGTATATTGTATTCGTCAAATTGACGCCGCCCGCTTGGTGGTAAGTCGTGATGACGACGTCTAGCAATTGTGGACCACTCTCACAGCACACAATACTATAGAGAGTGGCCCTCAACTTGACGACCTACTGATGTGCCTCTTCACGCTCCGCGTAAAGAACCCAGGATTATATCCGGGGGGGAACACGTGCACAGGCAGGGCGTTCCAGGCCACTATCGTTCGGCAGAGAAACGAATGTTTAAAACGTTCGGTTCTCGCGAACATGCTATCCACTGTGTGGGAGTGGCATGTCTGCCCAGCACGCGTTGTTCGAGATATTGTATTCTCTTTGGTTCGGGATCGGAAGGAAGAGGGTGGGATCAGATTGAAGAGCTCTTCAGAACAGGTTACGTCACCCGCAGTGGAGTTTACTAAGGGGCGCTGCACACAGCTAAGATACTATAATATTTTAACTACAATATCGCTCGCCATACAATTCAATGGACGCACGACGTAGATAATAAATAATATTTCATATTTTCGTATCTTAAGATGAATTTGTATGGTATAATAGAGAACATAATAGAAGATATAATAGAGAAACTGGTGTAGGGGGGCTTTATGAACGCAATAAAACCCAAAACAATAGTTTTTAGAACTTTTGTCTGTTTGTCTGAATGTTTGAACACGCTAATCTCAGAAACAGATTTGATTTTTTGATTTTAATTTGCGGTTTGGTTTTCAATCCCTTCATAAATAAAAAAGTTATATAGTTCGTTTTCCATTTTACAGGACACGTAGGTATTGAATTTTTGAGCACGTCTTTATTGTTCCATTTCAAATGTATAAATGATCGATCGTAACGACCAATCGTTTCGTGTATGAGCGGCAACACTACAGATCAAACGTTATTCAACGATGAATTGTACCGTATATGGGGGGCTTAACGCACATCTCAACAAACTCTTTGTCGAATACCTCCTTAGTTTTAAATACCACGCACAACTAAGTTTATACTACTAGCGACACTTTTAATGAATTCCGAAAGAGAATTGTTGTATTTGATTTTTTCCGGGTTTGTTTTTCAGCTTAATCGCTTGTATTAACATCCAAATATCATTGACAAACACTATTCAAATACTACGACAATCCAATTTTAGATGTAGATGTTTGACAAACACTGCAAACAAAGCCTTTGACTATTAGTTGACAATCAGCTAAAATTTGTCATAACATTTTGCTGGTGTACTAAGGGCACTAAGGGTATTATGGGAGAGCAATGTGACAAATTTTCAGATAGCTTCAAACACGTCCCATATTTGGAAAATGGTAGCACCTGCGGAAAATGGTAACACTTGCGCAACACAAGTAGTCGGCTTTCGATATTCTACTTTACGTCCGAAATTATAGTTGTAAAAGAACTGCACCCTTCAGCCAGGACTGCGTTGGTGTTTGGATATTATGAGAGAGCAAACTGACAAACTTTGAGATTCGACAACAAAAAAATTAAATTTCAACTTAGTGATAGAAGAGCTGGCACACATTTCAGGGAAGGGGCTTTCCCTGAATAGAGTGCCAGCTCTCTGTCTATCAGTGAGTTGAATATTTTATAGGTAAGTTATATGGGAAGTGCAATAGAATGTCTGATAAATAGGTTTTAAATTAAGTTTACCACTATTTACCAAATTCTTAATTTATTAGATAATTTCACATGCATCAAACCATAATTACACATGTTTTGTATAACAATGGCTATTTAAAACCAATAATAAACATTGGTTTATGTCAATCTGGTGTTTTATTAATTATATTCTAATGTTTATGAAGGTATTGTCTGTGGCGCAACACATTTGTTCACTTTTCACTTTATTTCTTTTACATAGGCGTCCAGCTCAGCATCCAATTGTTCTGCAGTAGGTACGACTCGTTTGCCACGAGCAATACCGCCTCTGGCTGCCCCACGCCTAGGGTTATCACGGCCACGAGGTGCTCCCTGATTTCTTCCTCCCACAGCTAGAAGAAACAAATACTTTAGTAACCTTGTTTTCTATACACATTTCGAAAAAAGAATAAAAATAAAATGTACAAGACAAACCTCTGTTTGAGTTTCTCCTGGATGGTCCACTTCCTCCACCACCGCCGCCACCACCGCCACCCAGACGGCCCCTCTCTTCGCTCCTAAATGTGTTGATTTCAGATGTAGCTAGTTGTATATTCATTGCTCTCCCGTCGAGAGGTACACCATTGTACTGTTTCATAGCCTTCAATGCATCAGCTCTTCTGTCAAACATCACATCAGCAGTACCTGCAACAAATGTATAGACTTCATTAAAACATAATCAAATGAATTTAACATACACGATGATTACTTTTTAAAAATAGTTGCAACATGAAGTAAACAATATTTATAGCCTTTGAATGACATAACTTAGCAAATAGAATTGAAGGGATGTTACACTAATTACATTATTTACCGCTTCGTTCTCAGAATATTATATTCTCAAAATATTACATTCGCAAAACATTACATAAGCAAAACATTATATTCTCAAAATATTACCTGTACAATGAAACAGAAAATATGTAAAATTATTATGTCTAGGTTTTTATTCAAATTGACGAAAAATAAATGTACTTAAAAATAACATAGAAGTCCACACAATGACAACAACAACAAAAGCTATACGAGCAATCTATAGACTCGGACACCGTGACTCGCTAAAAGAACTATTTAAAGAAATTAATATTTTAACAGTTGCTTCTCAATATATTTACGATAACAACTTATATGTACGGAAGAACATAGATCTCTTCAAAAAAAAATCCGATAACCATAATTTTTTTACAAGAAATAAAAATAAACTGGCAATGACAAAAGTTAGACTTCATAAAGTTGGTAATTCGTTTGTAGGCAAATGTATAAAAATTTATAATAAGATTCCTCAGAATTTGGTTGACATGCCTCTTAATAAGTTTACAATAGTACTTAAAAAATGTTTGATGATGAAAGGCTACTATAATGGAGATGAATAATACAATATAAACTAATTGTAACAATGTAAACAAAACAATATTAAAAAAGAAAATGGATAATCTACCTGAGTTTCTTGCTGGTATCTTCTCAGGAGAACCAACTTACCGAACCAGCGAAAGAACATTTTCTAATGGTTATTTAGGTACTTAATTTAGTATTTTTATAATATTACTTGACAATAAATTGTAAAATTTTGACATTCATATGTGCTCTTTATGTGCCTAAACTGAATAAATGAAATTGATTCTTTGATTCTTTGAAAAAATACATTGACAACAGAACATTTTAAAACGATACGAACGAATAACGAACACATTTTCTGTTGAAAATAAAAATATTAAAAAATAAAAATTGGTTTTAGAAAAATATCAGTTACCTTTCTATAGAGTTTGGTAATATACTCGTAATGTAAATTTGCGAATGTAATGTTTTGCAAATATAATGTTCTGAGAACTGAAATATGTTCATCTTCTGCTTTATGAGGGATACTTTTGAACTTGATTTTACAAGAGATAATATTTTGAGAATATAATGTTTTGCTAATGTTATGTTTTGCTAATGTTATGTTTTGCTAATGTAATGTTTTGCGAATGTAATATTTTGAGAATATAATATTCTAAGAACGAAGCTATTTACCGTATAATTAACTTTTAAAGAGCATCAGATAATTCAGAAATATTGCATGTACCAAATTCATGGATCATTCAATCAAGTACGTGAAACATTATGCATAGTGATATAAAGTAAAGCTTACCTAAAGATCTCCCAGAACGATCATAATGTACAGCTGCACTTTTCAGAACACCAAATTCTGAAAATAGTTCCTGCATGTCTGAATCCGAGACTCCAAAGTCCAGATTAGACACTAACAGTTTTGTAGGGCCTGTTGTAAGGGCACCACCACCTCTCTGAATCTTCTTTTCTCCAAAATCATTGTACATGTCATGTTTCCAAGTGCTGTTAACATCACCCTGAAATAGTTGTTCCTTCAAAGAGCTAGGCGATAGACCACCCCATGCCTTTTTCAACACCAAAGCGTAACAGTGTGGTAAGCATAATTACATACTCTGCTACACTCTTGATACATTATTAATTTACAGAACATACTACAACTAAATTTGAAACAAAAATTACAGATATTTTTAACTCCACAAAAGAAATAGTCTCCAACATTATGAACATGATTTTCACTGACACTTGCACTGGCAACTTTTATATTGGAATCTTGAAACTGGGCATCGAAGCAACAAAACATTCAGAGATTGTCTGGTCTCCGTTGCCTTCAGCATTAGCGTTCAAGACTCATGGGCGAAGGCAGGCAGATTGGTGACATGCCCGCACTAGGATCTGCATTTCCACATTAACCAGCAATAGTATCGTCCTCATTGTTATCTCAAGATGACCTCCGATGTTAAATGCGTAGTTTTAAGTTAAGGATAGCACTAATATCAGCCGGTTCAAATGTTACGACAGGTCCGACATGACTATTTTTTGGCTAGACGTCGGATCAGTCCCAAAAATGAGACCAGTTGGTACAATATTGTAATGCTTCAGAGAGTAACGAAATATACCTCAATGATCTATATTATAATGAAAATAGAAAAGAACATTAAAAACAGCTGCCGAGAGCAACACGAATGATATGTTCCAATCGTGTAAATTAATCCCATCATCATCTAAAGATAGTCAGCAAAGTCGATCATAATTCATACTATTTTGTCTGATGCGTCATTCGCCACGTTTGTCGGCCATATGCAATTTTTATAATCATCGAAGTAAGAATTTACCCGTGTGTAATTTGCCGACTTAGATATGCCACCACGATTTCTTCCTCGTAATACGCCTCCAGAACGACCATTCCGAAAACCACTTCCTCCACCCACTCCGCCACGGGGTGCTCCAGGTCTTCTGTTTGTGTTAAATTTGCGCCCAACACCCCCACCCCGTGGGGATTTCTTGTTTGCTTTTATAATATCGTCCAAAGCCATTTCAATGTGATCCACCATATTTTATTCTTCTGTGTGTCTGGTCCGGAAGTTATAAGTAATACCACAATAATTCAAACTTAGGCAAATATAAATGCAACTCTACTGGTACCTAAGTGGTAAAATGAATGAACGATTTCTTCTTGCTTGCTAGCTCTAGCTCCGTCCGTCGTCGGTCTCGTCAGTCGTCCGATTTCGCGGGACGCGGGGGCCGGGGCAGAGCCGTCGTCAGTGTGTTGCCAAAACTAGCTTATAGCTTACCCAACATTTAAAACCAGCAGAAAACAACTAACAAAAAAATAAATAAATAATAAACAAATCCCGACTGCACCATCCAGATATTTAACTATACGCTGGCGGGACTCCGTGTCTGTTAGTAAGTGAGTCCGGCCTGCTTATAGTTCAATATTTGCATGTTATGTGCAGTTGATATTTTTTTATTATTAATTTTTTTTTGTACAACTTTATAGTTTCAGTCAGAGACTTGCTTACGTACATTTGTAATACAATTTCTCGTACCAAATTACATTGAAACATATAAGTTGTATTTTATTTACTTCTGAAATCCTCTTTTGTTTGTTTGACCAAGAATTTTTTTGACACCATTCATTTTTTCGTCTAAAAGCCAGGATATACTTTTTATTCACATTTTATACCCAAATAAATTCCTTTCATTTTAGACCCTTTTCGTCGAAATGCATCCAGCCGTTAGGCCTGTAGTGTAGAGGGAAAAATTAACAATACAAACATACATACGCGCGAAACAACTCTCGCTGACACAGTCGAATAAACAGATCCCTTATTCAAACACATATTAGATTTTTTTTAACGTTTAATTTAAAAATAAAATAAGTACCTAAATAAAATAATATATATTAATTTCCTATAAGAATATAATTTATAGCAGCCTTTAAGAGCATGGCAGCATCGACTGCACCCCAGCACTGACACGATCAAAAATTCAACCAATGATATCGCAACAAATGTCAGTAACGTGACGAAATTAACAGTCATCATTAAATTGTATTATTGCAATTGAATGAAATCAATGGAGGCTGTACTAGACTTACTGTCGTTTATTTTATGTTTTGAATAAAGATGCTTCTTTGAAGTCCAACTTCTAATCTTCATTGTGTCTAGATTTTCAAGTTGATGAAGATGAAGAGAGAACCAGAATAAGAAGACTAATACATACATTTTTTAAAACAATGTGCGATGCGAACCCGACCACGAAAAATAACACAAAAATCTCACGATTAAAAAATGCAACACTTGTGCCAAGTTTCGCAGAGATCGGATAAAAACTATGGCTGGCTAGCTTGGAACTCACAAACAGATAAACATATGGATGGACAAACGAAAGCAAAATGGTTTAGTCTCAAAATGTAGATGCTTCGCTCGCTCGGTCAATTATTGTGCCTACTTAAAGTTATACGACATATTAAACATTTTGCTACTTGGCCCTTACAGCTTGTAGCTCATATCAAAATTCTTGCATAATTTTGGTCACGGAATATAGAATAAACAAGTTGTTTTTTTCTATTCCGTGATTGTGGTTCTTAGGTCTTTAAAACTACGTAACGGATTTTGATGCGGTTTTCACCAAAGAATAGATACATAATTTGTCAAGTGGGCAAAGCCGTGGGCTAGTTGCCTAGCTGCAAATAAAAAAACCTCGCAATGACAACACAACCTATTGACCTGCTCTGTGATGTCATATGGAAGTGGAAACTTGAAAGTAGTAAATCTTTGTTGTTGAGGGGTTTCTTATCCCTCTATCTACTTCACTGTGGTACAGGGTTGCCTATTTTATTTATTATATTTAGGAGGACCACAGATCTAAAGGCATGTTTTCTACGTGCTGATTGAACGCTATCACTGCCTCTTCGGAGTTCGTAAAAGTGAAACCTCTCATCAAATCTTTGATTTTGGGGAAAATACAGAAATCACAGGGTGCTAGGTCGGGGCTATGCGCAGGGTGGGTGACGAGTTGTACTTTTTTGTAAGCTAAAAATGACTTTGTTTTGTCGGCCGTGTATGAAGAAGTTACCTACGTTGTCATGATGTAGGAGAACGCGGCTTTTGGATCGTCTTTCGCGAACTTTTTCTAACACCCTGGGTAAACAAATGGTAGAATACCACTCGGTATTAACACTCTTTTGATCTTCAAGTGTAATTGTACAGATGTGACCCGTAGCTGAGAAAAAAAAAACGTGATAATTTTTTTACCAACGTTTCTCGCCTGCCTCACTTTTGTTGGCTTGTTCTCATTTTCAAACACTCATTCACAAAATTGCTGTTTTTTTTCGGGTTCAAAACCATAAATCCACGTTTCGTCTCCTATGACAATATCATAAACAGCATTAGAATGTCCGTGGTCGTACTTCAGTAGCATCTGTGAGCACCATTCCACGCAAGCCCGCTTCTGCTCCGCTGTCAGCTCATGAGGGATCCAACGGCAACAAAGTTTCTGAACTTTCAATCCTTCATGTAAAATTTTCTGGAATTGACTCATACCAATCCCCGATAGTACTCGAATTGTCCAATAGGTAATCCGCGGGTTTTCTTCAATTAACCGCTTAACAGTAGCCACATTATTTTCGTTGCCGGCAGTTGAAGGCCACCCTTCACGAAATTCGTCACGTAAAGAAACTCGACCTCTCTCAAATTCAGCAAACAAAAGCATTTTGAAGACGAGCGGCACAGTCTTCCGGAGAGAGAGAACTTTTAAAATCATAAAAAATCATCGCTCTAAAATCTTTCCGATTCCATTTTCGTTGCATACGTAGAACTTTGATGTGTGATAAAAAACAATTGACAAATGATTTCCCGCCAATTTTTTTTTTTATTACTAAGAAGGTTGCAACGTTTAAAAAAATATAACATTCGAAATTGAAATAGTTCCGATTAGCTAGAAGTGCAAAACTTTTAGTGTGCCTCATGTATAAAGACATTCTATAAATCCATTTTACAACATGAAAATTCTATCAACAACCAGCCACTTACTTTTTAAAACACTCAATCTTCTAAACATTAAAGTAGCACACAAGTGACAAGCAAATTACAAATGATTCCAAACATTACATTTAAGTTTGAATATGAACACTAACTATTACTTTTCAATCTAACCAGTATTTATTATTTACCATTCAACTTTTTTAAAATCTATGCTAAACGCTTAATCGATGCTTCTCAAGATCTGGCTATTTTCACCAAAGAATAAGTATCGTATTTTTAAACGATGTTTTGTAATGTAAATATTTTTTGTATATAATTATGTATATTGTAATTCTTATTGTAAATAAAGCTAATATTTCTTCTCTTTCTTAACTTATACTTTTTAAAACCAGCTAGCAAGCCTGTATAAAACCATATAAAATTCTATCTCCAACAATCCTCTAGACACTAAATACCTTAACACCACTAAATGGGAATAAAAAACTACCAGTTTTAATGGAAAATTTACTAAATTTGCAGCACTCTTCGCAAATAGTCGGCTAACGGATCCGGATACGCCGCCATTTAAATACCATAGACTAGATGTATCGGATTTTTCGACGCACTGCAGTTCGTCCCGTTCTTTCATGAACCTATTGGACACTATGTTCGTGCGTTCACAGTGTATAAATATCCAAAACTACCGTTTTCCAACATTGTTTTGTGGACGACTTGACAATAAATATTGATTGTCATGGGGACCGACAGGTGATTTGAGGCAAGGCAGACACAGCTGCCACAGTAACTTCTACTACATACTCTAATGGCAGGTTTACATTGGTCAAGCTTTTAGTACAGTAGCCAAGAACAGTGAACAAGGACAGTGCAGTGGTGTGTAAACCAATCGGACAGTAGCGAGTCAACTTGGCTTGCAAATTGGCTTGCAAGTGGATTCTGAATAGAATGGCTTTCTATTTTTTCGACAGTGATTCCCCCCCCCCCCGCCCCGATACTTGTCTCGCCACTGGTGTAGTGTAAACCGTAAAATTTAGTAGAGCGCATAAGTCAGCGGCTTCAAGACGTGTTGTTTAATTCATAGTTTGTTCTTTTTTTTAAAGAAATGGCCGGAAAATGGTCCGAGGCCACCACAATGCACACAGTACCCTAAATAAATTGTACATTTAATATAGATTAATATGGCCTTTTACAGCGTTTAAACCCCACAACTTCACTTTTCGAGGTGGAGTTCACCAACATCCGTGGACTCCATGCGAACCTCGATGCCGTCCACCATCACCTAGAGACGGCACGGCCCGCTGTGATGTTCCTCACGGAGACACAAATACGCCGCCCTGACGACACGTCTTACCTGTGTTACCCTGGCTATGTCATCGAGGAACAATTTCGAGATAAAACCGGGGTGTGCGTGTTCGTTAGGGCGGATGTTTGCTGTCGCCGGTTGCGCTGCCTAGAGAACCCCTCCAACTCCGTCCTCTGGCTGCACGTAGACCATGGCTCTATGAGCCAGATCTACGTGTGCGTCTACCGTTCCCACACAGGGGATTCTTAGACAACAAAGCTCTTCCAGTACCTCAGCGAGACGGCTGATGAAGCGCAGGTGCGGTTCCCGAACGCTGACCTAGTGTTTCTGGGGGACTTCAATGTGACATTGAATGGCTGGGGTCCCTCAGGACTGATCTAACTAACCCAGATGGTATGCGGGATCAACCGGATACCAGATAGGTCAGATCACGCGCCCACTCTGCTGGATCTACTGCTGACGAGTCGCCCAGCCCAGTACAGTGTTTCGGTAGGAGTCCCATTGGGTAGTTCCGACCACTGTGTGTTCACGCTGGTATGAAGGTGTCACCTCCTGCACGTGCTGTAGAAATGGCACGACGTCTATGGCACTACTCGTCAGTGGATTGGGACGGTCTACGCAATTATTATGCGTCCGTCCCCTGGAGCCAGCGCTGCTTTGTAGGAAAGGCTCCTTCGGAAAGCGCTTCTGCGATTGCTGGCGAGATCAGTTTAGGGATAGAATATTACATCCCTTTCACTGATGTCGCCAGTATCCGCAGAGCCCGTCCCTGGTTCGGGCGAGATTGTGCCAAAGCTGTTTGACAAAAACAGTCGGCATATCGCGCCTGGATCAGGGCCCGGGCTGTGCGCGACCCAAACGTGGGCCACCTCAAAGCAGCGTACAACCGGGCCACAAAATCCAGCAAGAGGGCCTTTAAGAGAGCGGATGCCCAGCGCGTCGCGCCGCTTGGTCAGGAGCTCACTTCCCATCCCACGGGCCGCCATGGATTCTGACAACTGGCCAAAGCCGTGCAATCTAACTTTTGTCAGCCCTCGCTGCCACCGCTGCGTTACCCAGATGTAACACTGGCTCACAAAGCCCAAGGGAAAGCGGATATGCTCGCAGACCTCTTTGCGGCTAATTCCCGGGTCGAAGACCGTGGCCTGCAGCCCCCGGCCATCGCCAACTGTGGCCACACTATGCCTGACATTGTACTCAGGCAATGCGATGTACATGGCAGTGCTGCGATCACTCAACACGCGGAAAGCCAGTGGCCCTGACGGCATTCCAGCGGTGGTACTACGGAACTGCGCAGCTGAGTTGTCTCCTGTACTAACTCGTCTGTACTCCACAGGAATCGTGCTGGAGGTCTGGAGGGAGGCGAACATACAACCGATCCCCGAGAAAGGGGATCGGTCTGATCCAGGCAACTATCGACCCATAGCTGTCACCTCAGTCATCTGCAAGGTGTTTGACCTCATCATCAACAAGCAGCTCTTGCGATACCTCGAGGATCACTCGCTAATTAATGATCGGCAATACGGCTTCAGGCCAAAACGATCAACGGGTGATCTTCTGGCATTCGTAACGCATGTCTGGGGTGAGGCTATGGAAAGGCACGGCGAGTCCTTGGCGATTAGCCTGGACATCGCCAAAGCCTTTGATAGAGTCTGGCATGCTTCGCTCCTTTCCCAGCTTCCGGCATATGGTCTCCCTCCTCAACTGTGCAGCTAGATGGCCAGCTTTCTGAACGAACGCCGAATGCGGGTCCTCTGCGATGGCCAGGCTTCTTGCTTTTTGCAAGTGAATGCCGGGGTGCCACAGGG